>JANSTT010021384.1:32105-45006 GCA_026745375.1 Platyura marginata | reverse complement strand
ATGTACATTGCACATATGTGTTGTTTGATTCATTCATATTCAGAATGTTAGAATTTACTAAGACCATCTAAAACTTACTTCCTAGGTTAGCCTGCGACACACTAAAAATTGTTTAAGATCATTCAGAGTCACAAGCTACAAAAAAATGAACGATTTCCGTAAACATTGAAGCTAGAATTGCTGACACTAAATTTTGGCTTTTAAGAAAATTCGTAGTTGGTCTGTAGGACCATATTCTACTTTATAAATAAAGGAAGTGTACCTAAGATGGAATTAGGATTGCACTGTTTTTAAGATAATCCTTAATTTCAGGAACATATTTTGAAAAACGCAGCCTTTTAGCAATTTTGCCGAGGTTTTTATTCATTTAAATCTAACCATATTACACTACATACAATATTAATC
Source organism: Platyura marginata (assembly GCA_026745375.1). Lineage (NCBI taxonomy): Eukaryota > Metazoa > Arthropoda > Insecta > Diptera > Keroplatidae > Platyura > Platyura marginata. The sequence continues at coordinate 44,601 of JANSTT010021384.1, read as the reverse complement.
ACACGGGTCAACACTTTTGGCCAATAGACCGGTTTAGACAAGAAAAGTATTGGCCGTTTCCTCTTATATCCAGCTTGCCTATAAAACCGGTTTGTTGACCCGTATGATACCAACTAATAACATACATATTCCATAATGATAGCTCAAACCGTAATGGATTAGCTATATGGAGGCTGTACTTTTGTATAGATAATTTTAAACTAGACTAGGGCGCCTTTAAACTAATTTTGAACCAAAAAACCCATTTTTTTTAAACGGACTAAAATTAACAAAGCACATACAAATTGTAGTCTCCAATCCATTTTATGTAATTTCTAGGGTTTTTAATCATTTATATTCAATTTACTTAATTATATTTGTTGTACAGATAAATTATGGCAAAATCCTCCAACCCCTTCGACGTCCTCCCTAGCAATTTTTTTGTAAAAAACGTCTTTTTTCATGTTTTCTCTCACTAAATAATAAAAAAATATGAATACGAAAAAGTTTTTATTTTTTGTAGTGCATACCATTTTTAAGTCACCGTTAACCCTTATAGGTTACCCCCCCCCCCCATAGTTTGTTTTTGTAAAATGTTAGTTCGGATACCTAAAATCTCCCATACACAAATCAGAAAACAATTGATTTTTTATTTTCAAAAATTTTCAGTGAAAACAGAGCTTCCATTTTATTTATTTAGTGTGTAGAAGCAAAATAATTTCAATTATACAAAGTTCAATCAATAACTATTATTCATTATTTGATGAGAGTGAAATAAAAACTTAGTAACTCTAAAATTTTGATACGTATGTAGAATGCAAAGAAATAACGATATGTGACTGTGTGTCATACCACGTTATGAATTGAATGTTACTATTTCATTTTAGTATTATAAAATATATATTATACAAGTGCATATATTGTTATTCCAAGTGATACTGAAATTTTATTTTTACGCAGAGATAATGACAAAACAACATTTTAAAGAATTGTTATAAAAAAGATAATTATAACCAGAAATTCGACAAAATCTAAATGTGACGCCGATTCTCATCGTGGTATGATTAAGGTTAAATGAACGAACCTTAAAAAGTGTTTTGTTTTTGTTAATATGTACTTTTTATGAGAAATAGAACCAACATGAAAGTGCAACCCCTAATTTTCCTCTTTATCCCATTACAAAATATAAGTTTTTTTGTATTTTCTCCCATTAAATATTCAAATTTAAAAAAAATGTTTAACACAAAACAGTGTTTAGTTTTTGTTTTAGGCAGTTGTAATTTTTTTTATAAAAAAACAACACTCAGAAGTTGTGTAATCATCCTTTTACTATATATAAAAGGAAAGATTTGATTTCATGCAGAGTATTTTTTTTTATTGGTTGAAATATGTCAAGGACGGTGGGGATTTTAAATGGGCAAACCCTCCCATACACGTTTTTTGTAAACAATGAGTGTTGTCATACTAAATTACAAAATTTCGAAAAAATGATATATTCGAAAAAGTTTTTATTTGTTGTAGGGGATATGAGGGTGTAACAGAAATTTGTTAACCCTTATAGGACCCCCCCATACTAAAATTCAATAAAGTGACAACTTTCTCACAATCCTTATACATTGTAAATACATTGTTGTTGCATTTTTTATCCACCGTTAAACCTAATAGGACCCACAATACTAAATTAAAAATTAAAAAGAAGGTTAGGATGGTTTAATGGTGGGAGAAGGGTAGGGATGGGTTAGTTTAGTATGAAAGCCGTATTAGCTTTACTTAGCAGTCTTTCTTTTAGTTTTTTAATTTATTTGTGTAATGCTTTTTACAGATAACTGTCATTTTGTAGCTGTAGTTTACGCTTTAAATGCATGTTGTATATGTATAAATGTATGTATGTGTGTATGTAAGTAATGCATATTGCCTACGCAGGTGCATATGATAACTTAGTGAACGGAGAGAAATTATGTTTTGCTTAATTAAATAGACCTATTTCTAAAACTGATATTTGGATCAAAATGTATTGTCTCTTCTGGTTATTAGATCATAATTTTAATAAACAGATTTGCTTAAAAAATGAATAAGATTATCCAATCTTAATGCTTTTTTGAAAAAAAAAAAAAAAAAAAAAAAAACAAATTTTATATCATGTTGGGATTTGAACTTGAGACCTACCGCTCCGTAGTCCACTAACCTAATGAGGCGGCTTAATAAATACTTAAACTACTATTATTTAATTTTTTTTTTTTAATTTAGATTTGCTTGGAATTTCGGATAAAAATTCTAGTTTTATACCTTTGTAAACATTGGTTTTCCGTGATGCGTTACCATTGTGCATTGGTCACAGTCCAACGTTACAGATGTATTATGAAACGATTCTTTTGTATGCTTCATATGAAAGTAAAGCTCTGTCACACCACCTTCAAATATACTACGAAAGTATCGGGGTATTAGTGTTCTTCCTATTGCTGAAAAAAAAGAAAGAACATTTTTGTAAACTTTGAAAATCAATTTTTTATAACTACTACTCGCTTCGCTTAGACATTAACATATGTTTCTTCTTTTTGATCATACCAATTATTTCACGGTCATTATAGATGGACCCCAAAATCTATAGTTTAGTTAGTAATTTTGGAAATTTGGTCACTATCTCAAAAATAAAACTAAATAAAATAGAATATACTTACTGTATCTTTTAGGTCCGTCTTCTAAACAAAATGTTAATGTTAATGTAGCATCATCTTCAAAAAATTCCGTTGCAAATGAGTCCCACCAACAATTATCGCTATCCTGTAAAATTAAAAAAATATTTAAAATGTCTATATGGATACAACAATTTTATTTTTTTAGTATTTAATAAAAGTGCAAGTAACCTCCGTAGGTGTTCGTGTCACCCTAATAATAGCTCGTTTTGTGCGAAACAATCTTTATTTTTTGGAAGTGCGACCCTTTAAAAAATTTACTAGGCTTTTATTGGAAATTACCATGCCATTTTTGAAACGTATTTAATTTTGAAAACATTTTTAATACAAAAGCCAATTATTTTAATTTTTATTGTTTGTCAGTATTCAACTGTTTTCCCCAAACCAAAACAGCGTTATTTGCACTAGATTTTAATTCACCATTAGTAATATGTATCTTAGTTAATAGGGATATTCTATAAAAAGAGCTTTTATATGTTAATGACATTTATATTATTTGTACCGAAAAGTCTTCAATGATTACTGTTGAATATATTTTTTTTTCAATGAGGAATTGGTGTTAGTGTTAATTGTACTCTAATAAAAACCAGTAACGAAGAAATAATTCGCTAGACCGATTATATTATACCTTCATGAGTACTTATTTTATTATCTTCAACTGTGTCCTTATCTACATTTTTTTTTGTACAATTGAATACAAAGGATTAAAAACTATAGAAATGATACACAATTGATTGCAGAATCAGAAAGATAGGGCGTGGTACTTTTTGATAATAAAATCTTCATAAATTATTCTCTATTTCGAATATATTTTCTCCAATTTTTTTATATACCTTGTTCAATTTGCTCCAAAAACGATAGAAATCTTATTCTAGGAGTACGTAATAAACTATCAAAATTTAAGCAGCCTGGTCAGAATTTCGATAACGTACGGACGGACAAGCGTAATTAAACTTAAAATTTTATGAGAAAGACGATGGTGGTCAAAATTTATTTTTTTACGGTAAATACGAAGGGGAGTTACAACTCTGTACAAGAGTTATAATTTTGAATATGTTTTTACGACCGTATTTGTGTTTTTCTTAGTTGTTTAGTCGGCTTTTCGGACCGAGATACTACCGTATTGCGGATATAAGAATAGAATACAATCGTACTATCTTTTATAACGATATTATGGTTTTTGGATATAAGTATATTAGAAAAGTTTTAGTTCCGGGATTGAAAATGAATGGGAAGACTTTATACAGGAACAAACACTTGTCTAATAATAAAAATTGTTAATTAAATATATTATAAGTATATATTAATTAGATTGGAAAGAGAGGGAAGAGGAAGCAAATAAGAAGAGAAGAGAAGTGGGAGAAAATGTAACTCCGCTGTAGTTAAACCGGTGTTCTAAAAAGTTGTTGTGTCCAAATCATAGGAAAAGCAAGTTTCTAAAACAATTTTTCTTGAAACGAATGTTTTAATGGAATACATTTGGGATTTTTTGTCTTACATCGAGTAGTTTTGATTCCTTTAAAACAGACTAATTATTTGTATTATTTAAATTAAAAAATAAATAATTTATTTACCTCCGTTCGTTGCTGTAATCTTCTATTTAATTCATGCACCCTATATTCCGTAGTTTGATTATAATACGTTGAATGTCTTCTAGGTACGCTCGGTAAGGCTCTGAAAATAAAAAAAAAAAATTTTTATTAATTTTTTAAGGGAAAAAAATCTAAAGGAGGATGTCTCGAAGTCTTAGTTTCTGCATTTTATTCTAGAAATAGACTACATAGAAACATTTCTTTAATGAAATGATGTACATATGTATGTTGCAAATAGGGAGTCACCATGGAGAATAAACTCTTCTTACAATGCTATGAAGCTACATCGCAGCTCGATAACCGATATTTTCTAATTAAGCAAGTCTGTAAGTATGATAAAAATATTGGTTACAAATTGACATTTAAATTCCACTGGTTCATTGAAAATCCCATCTCATGATTAATTTATATAGATCTGCTTGGGTATCATCTCTATAGTATAGACGATCTATACTATATAGAGATAGACGTTACGAAAGAGTTAGATGAGCTGGAGTCTCAGAGTGACCCATTATTTCCAATACAAACAAGGACGATTAAAAATGACAAAAAAAAAAATTATTGAAAAAAAAAACAATATTTATGGTCACTCCCTTAGGCCTATCATACCATAACAAATCCAAGGAAAGTTGATTTACTGCGACATATTTTTTATCTGACATTGTATTGCCTGCTGAAAGTACAATTATTAATGTACTCTGCTGCATATGAAAAGTTTACCCGCAGACAAAGTTAGGGATTAAGTACTAAAATAAAAACGAAGAAAAATCAGAACTTTCAGCGGCCTAAGAAGCTTGTTTTCTCAACTCAAAGCTTTTTTTAACATGGAAAAAAAGTTTTGGTATTTCTTAATATTTTAATTCTACATTTATCCCTTCTATTTATATTTCATTTTGGAAAATTTTTAAAATTTCGTTAAACAAAATTTTTTTTTTTGTTTTACGTTCAGACAAATATCTATCTAACCATACAACACAAACATACACATAATACAAATTTGTAATAATCATATGAAAAGTTGCAATAAGACAAAGTATGTATACATATACATATATACAGTACATTATTGTATAATATAGATATTATAAACGATACCGACTAAAAAAAAAACAAGAAAATATTTAACTCATACCATTCGAATATTGTGAAAATCCAACCAAACAAACAATTTTACCCTAAAACTTTTTTCAGTGACAAAATGAAAACATCAAATAATGACATATCGCTGCTTAAACGCTTTAATCTAATAAAATTTTTGTTGAGTTCCCCTTTAATTCATTGGTGACTTTATATTACCAAGGAACAGCCACCCGCAAGCATTATATAAATGCTTCTCCAGATAGTCCCTTCTTAAAGCTTCTTCGCGCATCATTTCGACATTTTATAGAATGAAACAAATATATCACCACAATTTACACACATACTGACGAGAAAAAAAGCAATCTCGGAAAAGGTTCATGGGGAATTATGCTTCCACCAACAAGTAATACATAATATATGCAGTGTATCTCATGGAAGCATTAGTTTCTTTCTTTTTTTGTTTTTTTTTTAAATTTCTTTGCTTTAAGCTTCGTTTTGTCTCGGATTTGATCTTCCAAACTAATTTTATATGACGGATGTGTTCCTGTAGATGAATTTGAACTAGTTATAAATAAACATTACAGATCAAAAAATCGAACGCGAACGTTGTGTTAGAGTCGTGGGTTCGATCCCAAAACAGAGAATCCCCTAGAGAGCATTACTAAAAAAAAAATCCAAAATCATGAATAGCGTGAAAGAACAGAATTTCAAAATAGAAAAATAACATTTGATAGGCTTAACATTTTAGTATTGTAAGCAAAAGTGAAGAATATGCGGTCACACCAAAACATTCAAGGTTTTGAATGTCACTACCTCTTATACACAGGATAAGTCAAAGAAAATGTACCAAACTGAAAGGGAATTTTAGTTATTATTATTATTATTATATTACATTTAAGGAAAATGTGTCTTGTACTTTTAGTGGTGTAAGACTGAGGACGGACCTCCGCCCTCTTAATATTAATTACAAACAAACAAAATATAATAAAACCAAAATTTCTATCAAAAATAATGAAAAAGGCGGGATCAATTTAGGTCTAAATTGTTTTTTTTTTTTTTAATTAATTAAAATAACATTTCAGTGAGAAGGTTTTACTATACAAAACTTTCGAAAAGAAAAGAAATAGCCAGCGGAAATTTAATTTCAAAATATTTATAAGCAACTGTGCTTTCTTATCTGAAGAAAACGAATATTAGAACACATTTTTTTACTAGCTTTGTTTTGAATGAAGATATGAAATGAATGAATCGTCAACTTTTCCACTTTAATCCATATTGAAATCTATTCTATATTTTTTTAAGGAAGAACTACAAAAAGTTTATGAGAAAAGATTATTCAGGAGAAATTCTCTTCAAACATTTGTTTAAAAGTAGACAATTTTATGGAATAATCCAACTTTTTGTAAAAAAAAAAAACAATTACGGTACACATTTTGCCGTTATTTTTACGGGTCTACTGTATTATTTTTTAAACACAATAAATACGTCCTATGATTTACGAGATATTAATTTTTTTTGTAGAAAGTATCTAGTATATATGTACACGATGCACTTTGCATATAATTTGTCCACATTTCTATTTTTTCAGGGGCACCTCCAAACCGAATATACTCTTTCAATTATTAGTGGTCAAGTGAGAAAAGTTTTAAGGACCGCCGTGTGGGAGAAGGGTCGTATGCACGTGACAACTTTGACGGCGCTTCTCTCATGTAAAATTATTTCTATGATCGAACATACAATTCCATACAAACAAGTTGTTTTTATTAAAATTATGTTCGGTATAAAAGATGTGTGTAGTAACATCCCAATGATTTTGTTTTGTTTAAATAGAAAATTGTATGTACTGTAGGTATATAATCACATTTTTTTTTCGACTGTAAATATAATGTTGATGTATTTCACGAAGTAAATAACGACATCGCGCATATCGCATACACATATATATTTATATATATATATATATATATATATTTATACATATGTATATAATATATGTATATATATATACATATATATATATACACATATACAATACATATATTTACATGCAATGTAGATTAGATATATGTATGTAATATTATTATATCCATGCCCGTAATAACAACGAGTGTAGTGTACAATGTGTACTGCTCTCTTCCACTGTGTTTTATATATTGCAGTTATATAAAACGTCGATTTTATACAATGTTTTATAGCAATAGTCAACTGTATATACTTCATAATAGCCTATTTACTATTATATATAGCGGGTGTACACTCGTGCAATTACCTTTTCAACTTTTTTTTTGTGTGTATATTACACCAAAAGATACATTACTACTGTTAACATAAAATATGATGAGTAACTTATTTGCATAAACAGTATGGGAAGAGATGGGAAATGATATTAGAAATTTTTGTGCCATATCCAAAGAAAAATCAAACGTCACAAAATTTGAGCTAAAATGGCCGAACAATCGAAAATATTCACGATAGGGGAAACTGGTCTACTACATTCAACTTAATACTATTATCATATATAATTTTTATTTTTTTCGTCGCCACTTTTTAGTTATTTCTTTAAATCAGCGGTTTCTAAAGTGTGCGCCGTAGCCCCCTGAAGAGCCAGGGACCGCGCAGAATATTGCAAAGGCTTTTATAATTAAGGCAGAAAAAGGAGTCGAAAGTAACAATATGAGAGAAACATACCGCTCAGAAAAACTGGTCAAATATGTCGATTGTGTATTGATAACTGGAAAAGAACATCGAATCGAAAGATGGAGCGAGTATTTTGAAGAGCCGCTTAACCGCTCATCAAACAAAATAGCACGTAGCCCAGTTGCAATGACCGATAAACCCAGTCTTTAATATTAGCCCACCAAGAACTAAAAATGTCTAGAACGCTCCACAAATCTCCACCAACCTAAAATTGTGGATATCCCGAACTAACTGTCTCTCGATTCTACTATACGGCTGTGAGACCTGAAAAGTAACAAGCACCAAAACATCAAAACTCCAGGTCTTCGTGAACAGGTTCTTACACCGTATAGTAGATGTGAGGTGGTCAGACAGAAAAACGTAACGCCGCAACGTAATCGCCGAAGCTAATGAAAGAGGAAAAGAATGGATGGAAGTGAAAGCTTTGGTAACGAACATTGTTGATGACCTATGATCCCTCGTGGAACGAGAAATGGCATGATGATGATGAAAAGTTTGAGAGTGAAAGTATCGAGGAAAAATCAATGTGGAAAAGGAAATAAGGCCGTGTCGTTTGATTCCAAGATATGAGAAAACGTGCAGTTCAAAAAGAGCGCGGAGTCGAAAAAGTTTGGAAACCACTGCTTTAACTATTGGTACAGAGTGCTGACATGCAAGGTAACATATTTAGTATATAAGTATAAGTAATTATTGGATTGGTTTTAAGTACAATAATTGTTTGTGGTAGGTACAATTATTGTCTCCGGGATGCATACACAAACAGACCCTTATGAGCAGTCGTCAGAGTTAATATTTATGAAATATAGGTGAGAGGGTAATACATAGTACAGTGTAACTTCATTAATTGATACACTCCAGTACTTGAACACCTCTATAATTTATATTTGGAAAAGATTTGGGACACATTTTTATAACCGTGTATGATGTTAATTAAAAGGTAGTATAACTTTGGTACGGAGATTGTAACGTCACTTAATTTTTTTTTCTCGTGAAATTTTTAACCTAAATATGGATGTCCGTCCGCTCGTGATCAAAATTCCACCTAAATGGTTGAAGTTAGAAAGCTAAATTTTTTACAGTTTTTTCAAGTAGTCCTGGAGTAAGATCTCTGTTACTTTTGGAACAAATAGCATAAGGTATAAAGAAGACTGTGGCACTGTATGCACTTAATTTTGATAAAAAAAAACCATTTACTTGAAATATAGTTGGACATCAATTATAGAGAGTACTAAAACGAAGGTTTCATTCATAGACCAAAAATTCCACGACCTACCGTTATGGCGTATTTTACTATAACAAATTTCGCATCCACATAAATAGAGTAAGTTTGGATTTAAATATTACCAACTATAATGTCTTGTGAGTTGATTGGACTTCTACATACAGTTGAAAGAGAACCGTTATGCGTGTCCTAACAATACAGCCAACCAATAACAAAATGTAACTTTTTCCTAGAAAAAGCTAACAACATGGACTCGCTTCGTTCACAATGCTATTCCTTAAATAAGGGCATAATTTAAAAAAGTTTAAAGAAGTTTATTTAAAAAAAAAATAAACTAAAGTAATGATAGGACTTCACCCAGACCTGGTTTATAATTATTTCAATCATCGTCAGAAATTAGTCTATGTACTTATATGGTAATATGGTATTCTTTCATTCTCTTTAACTATTCACTTCACTTCACTTGACATTCATACTTATCGTTCACTAAGGTTCTATATTTGGTCCTCTACATTTTTCCCAAACCCAAGTAGTTGCTATTTATACACAATCGACTTACATTTAAGTACAACCACAAGTTTTGCCTTGATGGCACCCTTATCGCATATTCTGATAAGGTTAGGGAATCTAGGTGTAATATCTAACGTTATCTTGGAATAACTATGTTAATCAGATATCAAGAAATGTTTCTGGCAATACTTGTATATTCTTAACCACTATAAATACCACAATATTAGCTACATTATGTACTTCTATGTTATTTCTTCATTTTAAATAAATTGCGGACGTTTTGTTGTCATCTTTTGACAGACTACAAAAATAAAACACAAGTCCAATTTAATACATACATATATGTATTTGAATTTAAAGTTATTTTTATAGTATGAGCGTAGCTTCAAAGAATGTTATAACTTTGGTATGGAGTTTATTATATCCTCTAATAATCAAGATTCCGTCAAATCGGCGGAAGCTGAAACGATAAATGTTGACAGTATATTAAGTAATTTTAGAGTAAGATCTCTATTCTTTTTGGAGCAAATCGAAGAAAGTATTGGAAAGGGAGTAAAATGTTATTCTGTGTACCAAATTTTGATATAAATTATTAATTTAAAACATACGAAATCTCCATACGGGTATTACTTACTCCTCCTTTAACATCAATACTAATCTTTAACCAATCGATTAGAGATATGGGACAGTTCAAACATTGTGTAGTGTATCTAAAAAAAATTAGACCTCTGCTAACACGCAAAGGAAAAGAGATGGAATGTTGTTAGTAGAACAACGAAAAATTGTTTTTAGGATATCATCACTAATTTAAATTATTAAAGAAACAATGTTAATTTTAAATTTTATTAATTTGAATTTTGGGATTTTCATCAAGATATCGACTTAAAATATATTGCTCTTATTTCGCGGTGATCGATTATAATCAGTAACATATCTATTTAATCTATTCAATATTTATATAATGCTCTAAAAATTTGGAATTACTAGTTCGATACGAATCTTGGATAAAATATACAAAAAATCTTGTATATAAGTATTTTTTATGTCTACTTCTCCACCTGAAGTTCTGCATTTCTTCACAATAAAGATCTTATCAATGTCAATTGATAAATGTAACTGGAGGCCACCCTTGGTACGTGTATGTTCGGGTTCTTCTTCTGTCAAACGTTCATTTCTAGGCTGTGACTTTTTCGAATAATTTAAGTATTGTGCATCGTTCATGTTCGTTTTTGTATATTAATTCAGTTTACTAGCTCGTTCTTTGTTTAGGGAATTAAGTATGCTATGGAATTTACTACCCGATAGCTAGAAAAACAATGAGGACTTTTAAGATTTAGGGTGCTCTTGTTTTTGTTTAATTGTAGATGAATTGGTCAGCGTGATTGTTTCTTGGGTGTTAAGGCACAGCTTCTGGGTCTGGCATTGGTTTGAATGTTTGATTTGTTTTTGTTTATATGTTACCTGATATATTTATTACTTATGCTTTAAATAATTTTCATTGTTTCAAGATACGAATTGTTGTCGCGTAATATACATACTTAGAGATTATTTGTAAAATTTATATTTGTATATTGTTATTATAACAAACTTTTTAACAATAAATTTATGTTGATATAAATGATATGACATGGACCTACTTGAATAGATCAAAATAGAATTAAAGTGGAGTGACTTTTTATGAGTCACAACACACAGGCCCATTGGGCCCTTTCTATAAACATCCAATTAAATTATCTCAATTTTTATATGACAAGTTCTGTTTTTTATGGAGAAATGAAACGATTTCTTTTTTATTTTTTGTTCCGATTCAAAGTAACGGACCTGAGAAAAACAATTACCATTCACACTCTAGTCGGCCTTGAACCTACGACCTCTTATTCCAAAATAACACTAAGTACCCATTGAGGCCATTTGGTCGGTCTAGTACTCACTTATATTTATGTGTTTATTTTTATTATTTTGAAATTTGTCGCAAAATTTAATTTCAGTCAAGCAAACGATCTTGTGGTTTAATAAAAATGTTTAATTTGAAAATGAACTTTGAATGTACAGGATGTGTGGTCCGGCAACAAATTCTACAATTTAACGTTATCGTAGTCATTCAAAATTAGTAACCAATGTTTAGCCTGCGACATTCATATTATTTTTTTAAACTAGAATCAAAAGCAATACAACCGGTAATTATATAACTAACCTGTACATAAAATCAATTATAGCGCCATAACGGCATAACTTTTTCTAGGGAAATATTTATGTTTTTGTTAATTGTCTATGACTTTGTCCTTATCTCTATTTTCTTTTCTCCGAATAATTATTGAGCAAATAAAAAAAATGATCAGAATACGTTTTTGACATGAAATTGATTGTAGTGCCATAGCGGTTAGATCTAAAAATTCTTGGAATATTAAAGAAATCTACTTAAAATTTCACGACAAACGCGGTGGTACCGTACAGTGTCGATTATAATACCATGGTACACTATATGGAAATTGCTACTTCTTAACCCTGATATATAAATCCAAATTGTATACCAGGGTACACTATTTGGGGTGGTATACTATTCGGCGCTCTACAGTACAAAATATATATGAAGAAAATGATTTAACATTTTGTATTTGATTTATCGGTAGCTAAGATTTTTTGGTATGTATGAATGTTTTCAGAGAGTGTCCTGTGCTAATTTAAATAAAACAAAATCTTTTATTCATTTCAGTGTGGAAAAC
>JANSTT010021384.1:13672-32005 GCA_026745375.1 Platyura marginata | reverse complement strand
TGTATGAATGTTTTCAGAGAGTGTCCTGTGCTAATTTAAATAAAACAAAATCTTTTATTCATTTCAGTGTGGAAAACTATACGGAGTGCCCTTGGGAAGATAGTTATAGAACAAGGTACCATGATTTTGGCACACCGTTGGCTGGATAACTTCATAGTATACAAACCCATAATCATCTTCATCATCATAATCAAATGGCTGTTTTATACATTTATCCAGAAATTCTAACTTTAATATGTATGTGTGTGATGCAGAACATTTTTTTGTAGCAGAAATTTTTATAAAGTTTTTTTAGACAAATAATTCACAAATAAGTATACGAATACCCCTGTGCGATTACTAAAGATGGTGTGAGTTCCGTTTCTTTCACGCGAAATGTCTCCATAACCACCCTAAATCCACCATTGCCACCCAACCATTGCCGTACTAAACAAGCCTCAGAAGAGAGTAGTGGGGGGTCAGAATTCAGTCATACACAAATGAAAATGAAAAATCAATGACAACCGACCCGAACTTCGTTGCCTTCTTCTCTACTTTTCTTTATGTTTGTTTGCTCTGTTTCATTTGTGTTTTCTTAATTTTTTACTTACTTTTTTTTTCGTCATAAAATCCTCTTCCCGAAATTTATTAGGTATTGCCAGTTGATTTGAACGGATTTTTGTTTTGTTTTTTTGTTAATCAATTCAACTATTATTATCTAAAAATAACTCTATTTATTAATCGTACGATGTTTATAATCCAAAAAAGAATGATACTCTCGCGGCAATATATTATGTTGCCTTATTGTTTGATTTTAGTAATAGGTACATACTTGGTACTTAAGATTTTATTACTTATTTCAGTGGTGCCACAACAAGTGCGTTCCTTGCTCTTAAATTTAGAAATTTATTTGTTAAAATTTGTTCATTTACCTACTTAACATTTTTGGATTCTCTTGTTTGAATTAACATTTTACAAATAAAGTGTCAGTATGCGTTATCTTGTGTATTAGATTCTTTTGTAGCTAGTAGCCACTACCTACAGAACGATCTATAAATACGTACTATATATCGAAACAATCTGTTTTTGCATACATACTACACTATTGTATGTAAAAGATAAACTTGACCTAAGTTTGATATCATAAAGTGCTCAAAAAATGGTAGGATTTGGAACTTTTTTTTGTTTACACCTAATTACAGTGATTTTTTTAGCAAAGTTTTAAGGAAATAAAAGAATTATTTGTTTTATGAACATTTTGATACAAAAAACTTAGATTGATCGATGATCGTGGGCATTATGTTTTCCTAATGTTACTTTTTTAAACAGACTAAATTTGAATTTGAAGGTGCTAGGGTAACTTGTGTTTTTCCATTGAAAACATCCTAACTTGACATGCACTTTTCTCCAAAACTACTTGACAGATTTCAGTGATTCTTTTTTTATTTTGTTGGGCATAAAAAAAGAGAATTATTTTGATCGCTTTGTTTTACATTGTGATGACTCTGAAATTTTAGGCGACTATGAAAAAAAAAAAATACTAATTTTTGTATTACTTATTCGTTTGTATTGCTTATTCGTTTAATAATAAAGATTTCTAAATAAGAAGCGATCCAAATGAGCAGTAAATATGTATCTACAAACAAAACAAAAAAGAAATCATTCTATTTCGCCTACTAGTTTTGGAGCGTTCTAAAGAGAAGAGCGAAACGCTCAGAACAACTGACTGTCTTATCTCTCTCACTCACCCTTCATTCTATTTCTTGTCTGAAAAATGTAGTTTTGAATGTGAAAAATGTAGTTTTTAAAATATTTATATAGCTTAGAGAATTCATTCAAAAATAACTCAATAGGTAATACATATTAATAATTGTATAAAAAATTGATCAGTCCATATCCTACAGAAACATAAATTCCTGGCTTTCGATGAAGAAACGGTTAAGCTAACGCCACATGATGAATTAAAAAAGTGTTCACTGAAAAACATTAAATTTACTTTCATCTGTTTACTGTTTTTCAGTCAGATGACCGTCAAAATGTTTGGAAAAAACCGAATACGACGTTCCAAAAAGAAAATTTCCAACCGAAGTAAAATATGGTGGCAGTTCAGTTATGGTTTGGAGGTGCTTTGCTGCGTCTGGGGTAGATGCACTTCATTTTATTGAAGGGAATATGGACAAAATGATTTACACTAAGACCTCGATTTGCGTCGTTTTCGAAGTTGCGTCGTTTATTTTGCTGATTTTGGTAGAATCCATTAAGAGAATTCCTATAGAAATCCTATGTAATAGATTATTTTGATTTGGGTCTGTGGAACCAATTAAGTTTTTTGTTTGTTTTATAATATATATTTAGTCAATTACGAGTACGGCTGTAAGATGAATTATTGCTCATTTTTAAGTTTTTAATTTGTTTTTTATGACCAAATAAGAAATTGAATTTCATTGTATATTTCATTGTGATATATAACATTAATAAAAAAATTTAAAACATTTATTAAAACGTGTAACGTGTAAACTTTTTTTCAAACTTACGTAGAGTACGAATACGAATGTAACTCTACTTATTTCGAGTAAATGACTGGTTTATACCAAAATTAGGTACATACAAAGCTCGCTTCTCCGATATACCTTGTACGATTTCCTTGATTTCCAAGCCATGAAATATCCCATATAAAATTATTGAAAAAAGCCATAAGCCATTTAGAAAATGGTTATCTTATTCAAACCCTGGATAATTCATATAATTCATTTGGCTGGACTGTATAGATACTACAGGAAGCTTCCAGTCATGTAATGTTTTAAGTAAAAAAAATGAATGGCAGGACCACAACAATCGTTCTAAGAACGAAAATTAATTTGTTTCATTTTTCTTTCCTTAATACATTTTTTTTACAAATAAGTTCTTACCACCTAAAATACCGAATAACATAATTTCCAAGATACAAAGATGGAAAATAATTTTTTTTTTAATATTTTCATAAACTTCTTATATTTATAATTCCCACATAGACTTTTAAAAGATATTTTTTCATCATTTCGACTTATCTATGAGTATTTATGTGCACAATAATATTTTAATTTATCAATCTTTCCAACACATGGGTCTTTCGATTTACCCGTCTTCTTTTTACAGTTGTACCATTTTTCGTTGTGAATTTTATTATTATTCGTTTTTTCCAAAAACATAACGAAATAGGAGAGTAAAAGGCAAAATAGTAAAAATAGAAAAGGTGTAAAGAAAACGAAAGGGAAGCCCATCAAAATTGAAGAAAAAAAAACAAACAAAATTTACTTTTCACCCTGTAGCACAAAGGAGATAGCGCGAGAAAAACGACACAAGTATAAAAATAAGATATTCTTTATTATTATGACTTTTTGGGTGTACACTCGGTGGCAAAATGTACATCATCAAATATATTTCCAACAAGAAAACAAGTCGAACAAGTTACGTTTCTTGTACTTTACTTTTATTTTTTCTTTTGTTTTTTTTTCTCTTCTTTCTTTCTTTTTTTTTTTTTTGGTTTGTTTGAATGTAAAATAATTAAGTACGAGAGGAAGGTATAGTAGGTACAGTCCGTATAAGCAAATGCAAGGATAACAAACGATAAGATGATTGAAATATTTATACTTTACATACTTAACTACCTGTTATAACATTTTTGGAAATAGTGGGTGCTCTCTCGGTGTGTACTTTATATAATACATTCGCATAGTATTAATAATTACAGGCAAGCGCTTCGATAACGAAACAAAAACACTGACATTCAAAAGTATTCAAACTTATTGTTTGTGTTGTGTACATATACAAATTATTTTACACATAAAGTGTATTAATGCGTCAGAAACTGGTTCAATTGTAAATATTTCTGTCTTGTACGTAGAAAAAATTGGGTAGATGAAAATTTGAAGTAAACTTAACAACGATTACGAAATCTGTTACGTTAAAAATCATTTGAAGAAAGTTTGAATACCATACCATGTAATTTCTTTTTTAAAATCAAAATGCAACACTGGAAAAGGATTTGTGGAACTCGAAATGGAACTTCGTCCAAATTACTCGCCTGATTGGAATAACATTCACAGTTCACAGGTTTACTTTTATACATAGGACTCCCCATACAAAATAACAAATTCTAAATATGAAAATGGAAGTTCAATTCATGTTTTTCTGTTTTAGTTACTGATATTTGTTGCTAAATTTAAATTAAATTATTTGATCGTTTGTAAAATTTAACCTCAAATCTGTGCTCACACAGTTTATATTAGAAATATTTAATGAAATGGTATTTGTGGAATGAAAATTGAATTTTGTTCTAAGTTAATTTTGTTATTATAAGAAGATACAACTTTGTTACGTATTTAATTTACCTTAAGAAATTAAAAATATTCATAAAACAACATCATTATCCCACAGTAATGCCTATCTCAAATTTGATGTGCATAAATGGTTGTTATATATATTTAGTTAAATCTAAATACATAGATAACATTACACTGGCCAATTGTTCCATAGAAATAATTATAAGAAGAAGGGTGTTAGCCTTAGCGTTTGAGTTTCGATACGACGGATCATACTTATTTCGATACTAAACTCAATTTGAAAATTATGTTATCTGGACAATAAAATTTATATAATTTAAACCTTAAATCAAAATACCATTGTATCGAGAATATTTTAAATACTAAAATAAGTTTATCTTCCTTAATCTTTTGACATTCACATTCAATTAAAAATAGTAAGGTTAATTTTTAGGTTTAATCAAGTTTTTAGTAAATACTTAAGAATTTTTATTACCAAATATCTCAAAAAATACTTATTTAAGTATAACTATTTGAAATATAATATTTGCAGTGATCTACACGATATATCTATATCTAATCTGCCTTTAAATCTTGTTTTCCATAATTTTCTTAACATGAGTAAAATTCATATAACAAATTCTAGAACTCAATTGACAAATATACGAATTTATTTGAAAAAAGGCTTCAGTTAAATTTGTCTATAAACTAATACATGAATATAGCTAAAGGAAGAGAAATTTTAAAGTATAATATATTGGCCGGATCCGATATCTTAAAAGAATTTTTTTTTTTAAAAAAAACAATATGTTAATTTTGATTGATTTTTTCCAATTAAGTAGTATTCGTAGGCTAAAAAATATTTTTTGTAGAAATAGTGTATTCATAAAATGAATTACAACAACTATTATTAAAAAAGACAACTAAATTAGTCGGAATTGACTGTCTTTACTCTAGAATGTTGTAGGGATTCTAACGACCTTATCGAAAGTCACAAGTCGCCTTGAAGAAACAACAGTCGCGTGAAGAAACAACAGTAGATGAAAATAAAAACAAAACATATTTTTGTCAACATTTGTATAAGTACATAGTGTAAAAAAGATGTTAGGGCATTTTGTAGGAAATTACAACAAATGCTTTGAAGTTTGAAGTTATTAAACACAAAAATTTTTATGTGGTCTGTAAAACCAAAATAAAATATGTTCTAACTTTTAGAATTTTGTAAAAAATTTCCTTGAAAATGAATAAATTTTATTAGTTTTTTTTTCTTTTGTTTTTAATTCGTTTTAGATTGATTTTTTTTCTGGGTGTTTAAAAAAGGAATAGATATATCTGTTCCGTATATAAAATGCTTAGAAATATTTGTTAATAAGTAGATCTTGATTAATAAAATTAAGAAAACAAAAATAAGATTTGTTCCTTTGTATAAATTGCAGAGCAATAAAGTATCAAGTCAATAGATAACTAAAGTATATTTGAAATGACAAAGAGAACTTTTAAGCATTTCCCGGACACAAAGATAAAGATTTAAAAAAAAGAAGGATTTGCGAAAAAATAAGTGCTCTTTGATTGAAGAAACCACGTTAAGGATTTAATTAATTTATTTAGATAAAATTGTTTTTCTTTAGATAATATGTATTTTTAACAAAAAAAAAATACAAGTCTAAAAAAAACTTTTCTTGTTATTAATCTATAAAAATATAGAGATTGTAGAGATTTATCAACTTTGGGAAAATCTCTGCTAGCAAGACAAAAGGTCATAAATTAATTGACTTATATTAAATTAAATTAAGTGCCTTTTATGGAGAACAAAGTTTTAAAAATGCTTTGCTGGAAAGTTAAAAAATTGTGAAAAAAGAAATGAACTCACAAATATTTTTATTGATTGAGCAGTGTTGGAGGTTTTTAATGGTTTTTAGAATTGTTTTACAAAAGAAAATTCAAAGCAAATTAAAATTGAAACTACGACTGCTACCATAAGTATTACTTATTAATTCTAGTTTTGAATGTAAAGTAAAAAAAAAATGTTTAATGAATTAAAAAATAGGTGGTACTACTCACCCTTGTTCCATTCGATCAACAGGTTGTGGACCGCCCATAATATGACCTGCTGGAACCATTGGATGGCCACCAGGTCCATGACCAAACGGTGAACCGGGCATACCAAACTGTGGACCACCAAATCCTCCGGGACCGCCAGGCGACGCAAAGTGTGGTCCACTAAATGCGGGTCCCGAACTGCCGGGTCGACCAAACGGTGGTCCACCAGCTGATGGTGAACCAAATGGTCCTGGTCCTGGCCCA
This sequence comes from Platyura marginata, assembly GCA_026745375.1. Classification (NCBI taxonomy): domain Eukaryota; kingdom Metazoa; phylum Arthropoda; class Insecta; order Diptera; family Keroplatidae; genus Platyura; species Platyura marginata. The sequence goes on along the minus strand of JANSTT010021384.1, from coordinate 25,421 downwards.
GGACCATTATACGGAGGACCACCAGAATTTGGAGGTGGCGGAAATCCGGCACCACTAACATTTGGTGGTGGACAAGGGCCCGGCGTTGAAGAGCCGGATGGGGCTGGCGATGCTGTGTATTGCGGCGTGTTTGAACCGGGTGGCGGTCCTTGATACTGAACTGGTTGACCACTACCTGCCGGGCTGCCTTGTCCGGCGTTTGGAAATACTGATACGGGACCAAATGAATTGGGGCCGGTTGGTGTAAAGCCTCCAGGTATGTTACCTTGATTATCTGGACCAGCTGGCCCACCTTTCCATCCGGCGCCGGGGTCCTCCAGTGTGGACGGTAGACTCAATGGAGGCCCGGGAGGCACACCACGTCTACTTAAACCTAAAAAGCATGATTTCATTGGCACGATATCGGATATTATTTATTATAAAATCAAAATTTAGAAAAACTATTAATTAAATTTAAGTTAATAGGCAACAACAATTAAATTTTAAGTGTTTTGAAAAATATTTGGTCAAATCGAAGAAATTAAATTATTATGTTTGAGAATGCGTGAACCAATTTAAATAAAAATAAAATTTATTTTCGGAATTGCGCGAGTGTTATGCCTTTCTAATTGTAGAAAAGATATAAAGAAAATTCTTGACAGCTACCTATCATTTCCGAACGGCGGAAAATAAGGTAAAAATTTTCCAATTCAAGTATTTTTGTAACGGTGGAAAATCAAAGCTCGGAAACTGTGATTCTTGCGCCTTGTCTCCAAAAAATTGTTGAGAAATATCTGGTAGATAACAGTATGGCAATGCATCTATTGACTCATATATTCTACCATGGTATTTAATCTGTCTCATTATGTTTTCCTTTGGATATTGTTACTGTGTTGTGTTTAATAAAAACACTTTGCATACACGACGAACAAAACATTACACTTATTGGCCTGAAAAATCACTTTGGCATTAGATTCACTTATTTGCAACAACTTTTCAGCAAAAACAAACGGCACACATCACTTTTTACAATTATCAACGAAATATTATTAACAAAAAATGTCTATCTGACAACAACGAGGATGAAGAAATCGAACATTTTTTACAAACCAAAAAACCAAAAAGATCGAAAGGTAAAGGTATCCAAGCGCCGGTACGTTTTTGCCCAAATCAATGCGTATTTTTTCACAAATTTCACATTGCAAGTGATAATCACACACACATTTTTCATTTAATGTATACATTTAGTCATTTTTTTTAGATAAAAAGCGGCTAAACGCGACAAAATAACCGCAACATCAATGCCTTACATTAAACACAACTTGACGCCATGACAATTTTAGATACTTTTTAGCAGGGCATGGGTGGCGAACAGCGGCGAACTTGGCAGACATTTACGAAATGGCACGAATATTTATTATTGTAGGGTTAACAGATGCAAATCATTTTACATTCAGCTCGAATTGTTTTCATATCATAATGCGGCATCGGCTAATTCAATATTTTTTTTATAAAATAGAAGTAATAGAGTAGATTATAGAATTGCAGTTCAATTTCATTTTGCGTTATATATCGACAGCAGCGCCTGTTGAAGGTAAGTGGATGTCTAAATAAACAAAATTTCAACCGTAACTTTGTACTGTATTTTGCTTTCTGTTAGTGAATTGTGTTATGATTTTATTATTATAAATAATATAAAGTCGTTATTTCTTTTACAATAAAAAATAAAATATATTTACGAACATCATACCGAAATATTATTTTGCCACAGAAAAAGTGTAATATGCATCGTCAAGTTATGAATCATTATATTATAATATATAAGTCAATACAACATGTATTTTATAATTTAATTAAGCAAACACAAAATAAAAAATTTCAGTAAATAAATTATTATTTCAATTTTAAATTTTCCGCCAAATAAAAATTTTAAACTTGTGTTTTATTGACCTTCTACAAATTGTGTGCTTACACAAGCAATTGCATTAGTATTAAGTACAGTGAATATATAATAATAGTAGACACTATTCTATATTAACATTTTGATCCGAAAAAAGCATATATTTAAATAAAGAGTTTTTCATCATAAATAAATTTAAATAAAAATTAGACATCAATGTATATCGAAAAATCATTTTTAATAGCAAAAATATCATTCTATTAATTGTATATTAAAAACACGATCAACATTTAAATTGGTAGTTTAAAAAAGTATCTTGTTCGATCATATGATAGCAATTTCGTATCATAAAAATTGTTATATCGCAAATAAAAATCCCAGAATTTAATAGATTTTTATATTTATAAAAAAAAAAAAGTTTAAAAACTTAGATTTTTGTGAATAAATCCTGTTTGAAAACTCACTTAAAAAGATTATATAGTTAAAAAAATTTATAGAACAGCGCAAGAGAAATTTCCTTAAGAATGTAGTTAAAAGTTGGCATTCTATCCATACAAAGACTCCAAATTCACATCAATTTATTTTTCTAATATTTAATTTTTTTTTTTTCTTTAACGTTTATTATGAATTTAGATTAAACCATGTACTGGGTACAGGAAATGTGTACTGCACAGGGCCTATTTATTAGGATGAGCCTATCGTCTATACTTTTTTAAAGATTAACTTATTACAATCAATCCAACGGGATCAAATCTGGAATAAATAATCTTCTTATGTTGAAAGAAATGAGAGCTAAAATTTAAAGAAAAAATTGTTTAATGACTTAGCAAGAGGATACTACTATACTAAATTAGAAAATTAGATTGAAAAACAAATATTTGAAAGGAAGGATTGTGTAGTTAGGTACTACAAAATTACGTATACCAAAAGTAGACTTCGTATAGTGATATACTAAAAAGGGTAATTTGAAATGCATGTAATTATATATTCTTGTTATTCTAAATTATAACAAAAAATACGTACAATGTCACAATAACTAATAGTAATTACCTTTACTGACAAATACTTTAAGGATACGTGAAAAATAGCTAAATATTCTAAAAAAGGAAATCAATTAAGTACTAAAATTCTATCATTTATATTTACGGTATTATAATATTACAAAAATATATTATTAATTATTAGCCAGAGTATATTTTAATTAAATTAATAAACAACAATAAAATGTCAACAAAACTAAATTTACCATACCTGCTTAGTTACTAATATCCAATAGGTTTAGCCAATTTTGCATTATTTATTCGTGGAAAATTAACAAACACTTAAATTTAATTAAATTTATTAAATGCTTTTGCACAATTTTCAATTATACTTCTTGAAAAGAAAACAAACGGAAAAGTGAGGTTCTGTTAACAAGAAAAAATTGTAATTGTCAAAATGAAAACACCCATTTAATCTAACTGAAAAAATTCTAGATTGTGTCCAAAATAATTTCTGAAAATCTACTAAAGTATTTACTAGGTTTCAGTTAATATATCATTATAAATTCAACTGGCTGTCAACCGGAATTCGACATCATTTTCCTCAGTATAGTGATGTGCAAATTTTGTACTTTTGGGGTTCGTGGATACCGGGAGATACTTTTTAGCCAAATACCCGATCTTTTCAGTTGATATTTTAGTATTCAAAACATTTTTTAAATTAAAAAACAAAAGTCGTCCAAAAAACGGACACCTTTTAATTTAAGTAGCAAATACTTTATATTAAAAAACAGTATGACAAATACGATTTTTCAAGTTGAATGTTCAAATTTTTCGTCTCGCAATAGTGTAGTGCTTACTCTCTCTAACTTATGAAATTGCCGTATATACAATTTTATTGTCAATTAGTGCGTACCTTGTCTATTTTAAGTCAACGAGAGAATGCAACGAGGATTGTTACAAAATTCTAATTTGTATACGTTTAAAAGCGCATCGAAAAAATCGAGTTTTTTTTATTTAAATTTTAAACGCCAAAGCTGTAATATCAAGTTTTATTAAGGTTAGTTTTAGACGTAAGTCTGACTCAACTTCAATTCTCGATCTGAATTTGTTTCTTATTGGAAGGATAGCCGGAAATCCAGTTTGACATAGATATGACGTATTGAAAGCATCAAACATTTCAAAGATGTCGGAAATCTATCCATATTCTGCTCTTCTTTTAAGCCATAAATCACTCAACAAGTCCTTCGCTGTTTAATACACAATCGCATGAAAGTTCAATGAATTGATTTCTTTCCTGGACAGACAGAAAAATCAGCTGGCAATGTAATTTCGGAAAAAGGATTTGTTATTCGTTCAAAAAAAAAGCAACGATTTAAAAAGGTATTTATTTTATTTATATGTATGACGAAGCTATGACGTTATTTTGTTAAAAACGTGGAATAGCTAAAACATGAATTATAAAACTAGCAAGAAAGTATTTGTTTAACTGTTATTGCACAACATTTGTTTATAATATTTTTCTTTGCGTGCTCCTTGGGAACTAGCATAGGGGTACGCGTACCACCGGTTGAAAATAGCTGTTCTAGAGTACACCCATGATTTTAAAAAAATGTTCAAACCTCAACGAATTTTTCGCGAATAATAATAACTTTGCTTCATGAAAACTCATTCACAAAAATTTTGTAACGGTTTTTTTTAAAAAAATTAGACTTCGACATATAACTCGCAACATTTAAAGGACATATACATTGAAATAATTAGTATGTTTGAGCGAGAAAAACGTTTCATTTTTCATGTTCTTTAATTAAAAATTGCTAAAAATTGTTATTTATCTATAATACTATTCATTTGGCAAGAGTACCTAATTGTTTTATATCAAATACCCAAATACTGCACATCATTAGCTGTTTTTAAAAATGTGTACTTTGTAGCGCTTAAAAAGGGTTGGGTTTAGGTTTATTAGAGAAATGGTTTTTCTTTTTTATCTAAAACTTTGTCCTTTTCTATTTTTCTAATGTAATCAATAATCATATATATGTTCTGGTGATAAGGCTCATAAAAAATTGAACGCATATATGTGCTAATAATGCAATTTTGGGGAAAAAATCCATATAGCCAAATAGCCAAATTGAAATATTTGAAACAGAAACTTAACTGTTTCATATATTCCAATTTCTTGTCATATTGCACCATAAAATCTAAATTGAAATGGCATTAGTTATATTTATCGGGAAAGTTAAGACTGATTTACACTCTCCACATATTAAGAAAAAATAGAAAAATTATAATTGTGGTGGAAAATTTAAATAAATGCATACAGAAAGTCAATGGCAACATATATGTTGCCATCCGGTCTCAAAGGGTTAAGATACATTGCTTTATGGGAAACTGTTCTATTATACATATATATCTCTGAATTGTTCGTAGAATTTTGAACAAGAATCAAGAAGTTGCATTGTTCTTCCCTTAAAAGGCTCTTAGAAAATGTTTAGTAAAAATGTTCATATTCCATAGAAAATATAGGATACACTTACACTATAATATTACATTATGTACTTTAATAACAAATATTTTGATTTTCCGATGAAACAAATGTGAATATATCATATTTTATATAAATTCAAACAAATTAATTTCAATTGATTATAATTTTAGCATGTGTTTGAATACAATATGCATATAACTATTTTAAAATGCTCAAAGAGTTCAAATTGACATACTTGGCGAGCGCAGCTTTTAATTTTTTTATGGCGATTTTATGCTTTAGTTCATTGTTAATTCTTACTGTGAAAAATTCATAGTTTCTTGTTTTTCTTGCAAATGAAAGTTAAAAATTAACATCGAGTGGTTTGTGATTGCAATATATAATTGTAATGGTAATATTTTAAATATTAATTTCAATGTCAGTCATGTGGAATTTGATAGTATGTATATAGGTACATAAGTAGGTATCGGTACTTTTTCATTAATGAAAAGTAATTTATTTGTAAGTGAAAGTAATAGGTAGTTTTCCATTAGATATGTACCTATCAAAATATTTAAGAATATCTGAGAAGATTTTTTAATTTCCCAGTGTTGCTAATTATAATCGAAACGGCAGATTACTGTTTTAATTAATTGAAACCCGGAAACTACAATTATTTTTACTTGAACAAGAATAATGAATTTTATTGCCAAAGTACACAAACAAAATAGTCAAATTAATACACATTCTATGTTAAAGAAATTAAATGTAAATAATCGATAATCGTCAACAAAATATCTGGGATGCGAAATAACATTTCATAGATATAGGGGAGACGTGGGTACTATGTGTAGAAAAAATGTATATATTAAGATTTTATTTCATTAACCAATGGCAATTAATTTTTTATCTCAAATTTCAATCACGACGATTTAATCAGAAACGATGAACATTTTCAGTGTTAAAATTATTCGGCCGCCCCTTTAAAGAGGTCATGTCATTACAATTTGACATAGATCCATACCATCAACAATGAATCCTCCATAGACCCGCTAAAATATTTAACATTTGATGGTTTATTTAGATTACATTTCTGTGGCACTGTCTGTCCCATTTTTTTTCTTATTTTCTTTCTTATTTTCTTCTTTAATCTATCATGCTACCTACATAACGTAGGCATCTAAATTATCTGTATCAAAATAAACAGCAAACAACTTTCTTGCAAAATTAATAAATAAAATTCGTCTAACTTGGGTCTTTTTGAGCGGTACTTAATATGCAAGTAGCAATAGTAAATACATGTTGTCGGAGGAATCGTCTTTCACTGTAATATGTGTATCCAAATAATTTGTTTTCAGTCTTCAATGATCCGCGTTTCTGATTAGATCGTTGTGTTTGTAACATTACAAGTTGTTACAAAATTCTGGTCTTTACCTATAGTGTTATAATAAGTTATTGGCGTTGATTGATACTTTTGACTGTTAATAGACAATTATCGTGTGAAGAAAGTATGACTTTTTGTTGGTGTTTATAATAAATTGTTAACAATAAGAGACAATAGTGATGCTTATTTAAAAAAAGGTTGATAATTAATCCAAGAGGTGTCCACAACGGTGTTGTTTAAGTGGAGTTATTCATTTTGTTTTCCAAATAGAGCTAGAGATGGGGAGAAATAATAAGAAAGGGAGAAGGAGATCTGAGGGTAGCGAGCAAATATATTGTATAGGGGGACAAATTTTGATGTCATTTTATGCATTTCGAACAACTAAAACCTTACCTATTTTTACTTTTTTGCAAACAGATCCTTTTAGGTCCTATAAGGGAAAACGATGGTTCCCTTATTTTGTAGCACAAAAAATAAAAACTTTTTTGTTTTGATAATTGTTATGTTGATGATGTTTTTTTATTAAGTGTGAGAAAAATCTAAAAATACGTTTTTTACAAAAAATTCCTATTAGAGGGGGTTAAAGGGATAAGGGAATTTAACTCATTTGCAATGCGAATCGCTTCATGCAAATAAAAAACTTACTCTGAAAATTTCAAGTTTTTAGCTCAATACTATCTTGAGTTGTGTTATTAAGCGGGCGATTACAGGCAAAACAAATTTTCTTTCTTTCAAGCTTCCCGTAAACCAAAACCAAAGCTTTCCTTTATACAAGTTGTGGAAGCAAAAACGTATTTGACAATATATGTATACAACTATAATTATTATAGTTTGTTTATTAGCGTTTTTTTCACTCCATGTGATGTACACGGTGATGAAGAGGCATTAATTAATTCAGTTAAATACTATTAATTAATAACCTCTGATGATCTTTTAGAAGAATGAATAAAAAAATGTTTGCTTTAAATACAGAGTGGTCCCACAGTTAAGACTCTTATCCTAAAGCCTTGCAAAAAATTGAGATACCTTCTAAAATCTAAATGTGGTTGGTTTTGTCCGCTATTCAGAATTTTTACAATTTTTTAAAAATCACCGCTAACTTTACACCCTGTCAAAATAACTTAAAATCTCACGAGAATCGTGGAATTATTTAAAAAAAAATTTGTCATGAAAAAAAGAATAAAAAAAAACATTGGGAAGTTCGACAAACATCTTTAAAGTGACACAATTTTGAACTTTCTTAATATAAAAAGCTATGGTTTTGAAACTGTGAATTTTTATAATATTTTAAATTTCCACCATTTTCATCCAAATAAAATTATTGGAAAAGTTAACCTTTTACATTTTGAACATGAAAGGATTAACCAAAAAAAATTACACATTCGTACATTAAGTTCTCGGTCGGTATTTCCTCCGTCTTAGTTCTATGGGCATTATACAATATAAGTACATTGCTTCCAATTAACCTCTGAATGAGGTTCAGAGTCCTATAATCTATTGACGAACTATTTTCCAGCTAGTATAGTTCAGGGCGGATCGAAATACACTTTTATTGAAATCGATATCGTTATAGATCGGAAAAGTTGCGAATAGTGATTCAGAAAAAGTTTGGATTTTTTTTTTCAAAATTTTAATTCTTTCAGCCTCCTCAAACGTCTGGAAGTTTTAAAAAATACTTAGAAAATGTAGATTCCGACGATTTCCTATTTCAAAAATTTTCAACTGAACAAAAAACCTTTTATGGTAAATTTAATATAATATGTATAAGAAAACCGCATAGATGATTTATTAATTTTTCAAAACTTTGAGGCTCTTTGAGAGGCTCTAAATGGAAAAAAATTGAGAAAAGTTCTGATTATTTTTTTTTTAAATGTTATTTTGCAACTTTTCCGTGCTATTGTTATACAAGTTTAATTTTTTCATATAAAATCGATCTGCCCTAGTATATAAAGATCTCATGTATCTTTTTCAGAATGCATAATGATGATTCTAATGGTCTTGCATTAGCTATTCTATATTTTACGATCTATATGTAGTTTAATTTTCAAATTTAACCGTTAAATTACAATTTTTAAGAAGGCCAATTTGCAATTCTATGATATGATAAATATTAATTCTTATTTATATCACTTGTCTTTTTTTGTCATCTTATTTAGAATGACTACAATATTTATATATGATATATGTATAACATTTGCTACAATATTTATATATTACATTTGATTGTCTATATTAGTAAAAAAAAAAATCTATTTTGTTGTCTAAAATGGATAACTGTTTATTAAAAAATGTAAATGGTATTCCAGTTATGAAAATATGAATACGATTCTAACTACCAAATTAATATGTTACTTAAGTAGCTAAAATTTCCATTAACATTTACTATCCATTCAGTCGTCCGTAGAAATATGGTGCTAAATATGGTACACAATATTATAAATGAAATATTCAAACATTGGACAGTGCCGTCTTTTGAATTTTTGTTTGTAAATATTATCTATTAAATTTAATGAAATTTTGTTGACAATAAATTTATTAGACCTTTAAGAAAGTCCCCAGTTACCATATTGGCTACTCATTCTTTTCCTTTTTTTTAGTGGAGGCTGTAGACTTTAGACAGAGCATTGCTGATGGGTTAAAGAAAAAAATTAGGGCGTTCACCGTTTTTTTAAAAAAGCGATACAATTTTGAACATTCAAAATAAAAGATGTGGGTTTGAAACTTTGTATTTTCATATTACAATATTTTAAATTTACAGCAATTTTTATAAAATACAATTTCTGAAAATGTGAACCCTTTTAGGTCATTACACTTTAAACATAAATGGGTTCATTTTGTGCCATCAAAATGACCTCAGTTTTTTTTTAAATAGTGCCACCATCATTTGATCATTAATCAACTCTAGGCAGTGTAGACATAAGAAAAACATTTTTAATTAAATAACATCTTTTTGACACCAGTGATTTCGGATTAAAGTCGTCGGCGATATAAAACTGTGCATTTCTGTCTTACACTTAAACGATCGGATAAAACGCTCAAAGTTAACTAGCCTTAGCTAACCAATATCTCTTTAATCTTAAGAGAGTTTTTTTTATTTACGTAATTGTATGATGATTTCATAGACTTATAGGAGTTTTTTCGGGATTTCCTCAGTTTACCACACAGTTATGTCTTTTAGATTTAATCAAAACTATACCAGAAAATCATAAAAAAACAGTAATTTTTAAGAGTTCCGATTCTTTGTATGATTTATTTCGGACTTAGGATTTTAACATAATCAATGTGGTGTCAAAAATTTTAAATTATGAATCTAATTTCAGATCAACGAAAAACAATGCAAAAATGAATAAAATTAAAGTGTACATTACATCCGAACAAAACGATTTCGACAATATACTTTATAGTAATATTAAAAAATTTAACAGTGAACGTAATTTGTTTTTTGCAAATATCTACAATGAAACAGACTCGACAATAAATAGTGAAAATATACTTACCAATAAATTGGAAAAAACAAAATCGTTTATAAAAAATGGATTATTAAAAAAATGTAAAAGTTTAAAATCAATTTATAATCAAACAAATCAGAGTGGTAATGTTGACCATAATATACCTGATACAAAATTTGACGATTTTGAAAAAAATTATCTATTTCCAAAAAGTAAAAAAAATTTGGTCAAAGAGCTGAGGAAAAATTTTGAAACTAATAATTCATTAACTCAAATTAAGCCATTTGAAAAATGTGAATTTTCTGCGGCAGATCTACAAAAAAGGTTAAGTCTACGGGAAAAATCAAAAATTGATTTTACCCGAAAATCATTGGGACGAAATTTATTTTATACAAATCGTGAATATTTTGAAAATGTTAAAAATAAATGTGACTCCAATAAAACAACACAGATAATTGAAGCTTATGGCAACTCAATGTATAATAATAATAATAATAATTGTTTAATAAAAAGTGAAAATAAAATATTAAACCAAACTGACAATTACAGTAGTGACGGAAAAATAAATACAAATAACAATAGTTATCAGAAATGTTATAGTGGCTCTAATGAAACGTTAACAAGTGATAGTAAATTGGATCAAATATGCTTACAAAATAATAATAATAGCTCGAGTAATATGAGAAAATGTAATAGCGTGTATCAAATTAATTTAGATTTACTAAAGAGTGAATTGGACAATTTTGCTAATTTCAAATGGAAATCAGTCGATTTAAACTACGGTCTTTGGTCGGTTAGAGGACGTAAACACAAGGTAAAGATCAACTATAAACAATATTACTTATATGTACATTTGTATTGTATATCATATAATTGGTGACGCGTGAGAATTGGTTAATTTCATCATCGTGTAAATATTCAAAAAACTAAAATTTTTCTGGAATTATTTGTTTTTTCTTAAAATTGAAGAATAGCGATTATCGATTTGCGACTTTTGAAGCTTTTTTAGTGTTGTGAGTATCTCAATTTTATTTAAAGCATTACCTCTAAATTTCAGAATACAGGAGTAAGCGTTATTATTTTAATAGAATATTAATACCACGAATTCAGACTCAGAAGAGATTTCTGAAAATAATTTGTAATTTCATACTGAATTATTTCATATTCATTTATACTGACCTATAATTCCTATTTTAAACAGGAATTAGTGATTATAAAGCTGCTGCTAAACGGTTTTAAAACGTTACACTGGTTTCTTTACTGATTTATAATGACAGTACATTCGAGTACACACTTCATTTCAACCATAAATACATAACCTTCTTGTAACTTAAAAGTTATTTTGAAATTATATTTTTATTTTGTTTCTTTGATAGTTTTTATACGCTTATGTAATGTTAATGTTATAGGAGGGCATTTCATAAACGTATCAATATATTTAACATAAGTCAAATTGGGCCCTACGTATGTAAGTCTTTCGATAAGTGCTTGATTCAAAATTCACAGCATACAATTGTTCGAATATTCTACAGAAGTAACATAAACACCATCAAATAGCTTAATTAATAAAAATAATGCACAAAATAACTG
>JANSTT010021384.1:0-13572 GCA_026745375.1 Platyura marginata | reverse complement strand
TTGTTCGAATATTCTACAGAAGTAACATAAACACCATCAAATAGCTTAATTAATAAAAATAATGCACAAAATAACTGTCTGTCTTTTCACCCTTGGTTAAAATTGTTAAATTAATGCCTAAAGAAAAATATCATTATCATTATTAATATGAGGATTTTAAATACATGTTCAGAATACCTAATACCTTTTTATTAACACGATCGGACATATTTTTTTACTAAACAAAAAATAATCATTAAATTATATTTACCTATTTTTATTGTTATTTGGCGTTAAAACTGTTCTTTATTTCATAATAAGAAACAAACAGTTAAATTCAAACATACTTAAACCATAAGTACGATATGTACCTATATGTATTTATGTATATTGTATATATAGTTTTTAATCAATCCAAATTTAGTGAAGACAAATTACTTATTTAATTGAAAATAAACTTACTATTAAAACGAATAAAGATAATAATTAAATTTCAATACCTATTATATCGTCTTCTCACGGTACTGTTTGAACTATTGTATTTAATTTTGAAGTATACATATATTTTTATTAGGTAATAAGCCTATTGGGCAAATTGGCCTTACCTAAGTGCTTATAAAATAAGTGAATTGATTGATAGTAGGTATTAGCGTATTTGAATATGGAGGATGTAATTAACATTTTATTGTACCTACATAATATATGGTTTGGCTAAATTAAAAACATAAAAATAATTTTAGTTTTAGGTATAAAGTTCTCCAATGGATACAAAATTCTTTAAGCCCGGGTTAAATATTCAGTATTACAACTTACCCTATTGGGTGCTGTAGAAGGGATATTATTTATGCCCCGCCATCCTAACTCCCAATTATAACACCAACATTTCTTATTTTCTAATTCTAAAATAAGATTCAGACTAATTATGCTACTGCACTTAATCGTAAGTTATTTATCATAAAAAACAATTTATCTAATGTAAATTTATCGTACGTCAGTTTTTTTTTACATAATAACTGTTAGAATCTTCACAACTGCGAGTTAAGTTAAAAAATGCAGTAATTTTTTTTTTGTGCAGTCCATATTAAATATTAACCCTTTGTCTAGTATAGATCGTTCGTAAAATAAATGCAGGTTACATATCGATGGTTATTTGACAATCAATTTTTTGAAAAATGGTTTTTTTTTATGAAATCTGGAAATTTGGGATATTTTACATTATCTGGCAACAATATTTTACTAAATTTCACGAAAAAATATTTCCCCGCTTTTTAAACGGCTCCTATCATATCTTTTCATTGAAATGTTGTGTCGTTTTTTCTCTCTCCTGAAAAATTTGAAAAATTAGGGTTAGGGCCTATTTTCAAATAAACATCGATATATTTTGGTTTAAATTTGTCAAACAATGTATTATGTTATAAATTTATCGTTAAATTCCTGACCTTATTCACAATCCAAGTCGATGATTTCAGCATTTATTATATTGTTATATAGGAGTGAGATTTTTTATGATAACATGACAACCTTTTTTGTTTTTTGAAAAACAAAGTACTTAAAATATTCTTTTTACAAAAAAATTTATTTTAAGCATTCCTATTTTTGAGGTAATGCCATTGTTATCCTGTTTTGAAATGTAATCCAACCACCCAGGCCAGAAAAAAACACTGTGTTTTATCCCAGTCGATCTTAAACTCAAGACGTCCCGCTCCAAGGGCAATCACCCTATCCACTGAGCCATTTGGTTTGTCAGTTGCTTTAGCTTGGCAATAAATTGTATTACGACTGATATCTGCCTCTTGTTAACACAGAAAGAACATTAGTGGAAATAACAGAGAGTTCTATACTAACGCAGTGAACTAAGTGTCAACCAGAAAACCATTTTTTATTATAACAATTTAATTAAAGACAATATTGCATCGAAGATCAGTGAACCCATTTTGAGTTTAGTTTCATCTTTAGGACCAGGGAACATTTATAACCAAAATTTAGTGTCCATTATGTTAATATAGACTTTGTATATTGAAAATAGTTCATAAACTACAAATTAATATCATTGCAGTGCAGTGAAAGTAATATTATTATAAGGCTAAACCACATAACAAAATATAGGTATGTAAGTAGGTAATGGGTATGTAGGTAGGTAATGGACATGGAATTGAACAGTTAAGTGGTGCTTCCTTTTTCTAATTATAATAAAATCAGAATCGATGTATCTGATAAAGCCAATTATTAGATCTTTTTAATAAATAAAAAAACTATGACCTAAACCAGACACATTTCCTAATACAAAAATCAATCTTTTTAGAAATTATATTAAAATAAAATATTAAAGTGTGTTGCGACTTACATATTAAGTAAACACAATTTTTTCTCTTATCTGAAGGTAGGTAACATAACGTTTTTAAATAAAATAAAGATCAAACTGTTAATTCTATTACAATTATATAAAACGCGTTTTTAAACCCGTTCCTTCACAGTTAGCTTAGTGTCTTCGTCTCGTAAATTTTGAAGAATTGCGAATTTTTGAAATCAAGAAGTACCTTCTTTATACACATCAGAACTGGAATTTATATTTATGTTTATATGATGTTTTTTTTTTAACAATTTTTGTTGTTGCGCCTATAAAACCGCATCCAATGCTGGCTACTAGACTGAATGGTATCATAAATGCTAAATAGAATAATTGAGATGAAAGCGAACAGGTTCAGCACATGATAGTCTTAATATGATATGTGGGCTAAATACATACATACAATTAAGCGATGCAGGTATTTTAATTCCGTTAAGATTATTCATTTTTAATATTGGTTTTATTCAAAAATTGAATATTCAGTGGCGTATTGCGTATTTTATTATTATTTACAAGTATAGACGTAATAATTGTTGATAGAATTTATAGTAAACTTTAAGCAAAATTAGGTTCTCAACAATCTATCAAATTTAAACTATTTAGATGGCCAATTTCTCGAAATTATATTCTACACTAAAGTTTTGATTATTTTTATTAGCGTATTCGATATTCAGCTTTTTATTGAACTACAGAACTGAAGGATTCGTTTGTCAGCTTTTAACTCGCTATGAATTCATTTCGCTGTTTACATTTGTCTGTTTATACCCGTATGATGTTAATCAAAGAGTTTATAACTTTGGTATGAATATTCAAACGCCCCTTAATACACATTGCAGAAAAAAAAATTGAATCTTGAATCTTGAAATTCTAAGTCTAAATATCCATGTCCGTTCGTGATCAAGATTACGGCTAAACGGCAAAGCTAGAAAGTTAAAATTTTGACAGTTTATTATGTAGTCTTAGAGTAAGATCTCCATTGTTTTTGGAGCAAATCGGAAAAAGTATAGGGGAGGCTGTGGTACAGTGTTCAGGTTCACCTTATTTTGAGATATAAACCATTCATTTACTCAAGAGATAGTCGGAATGTAGAAAAAATGATAGAGAATAAAAGCTAATTATTTCTTCCTTACTACATAGTTAGGTTACAATTCTGTACAGGTACCTCATTAGGCCATCTATGTAGGGGGATGACAACCTAACATTATTGTAGCAATGCAGCAACATTTCTTTTTATTGAACCAAGAATAAATAGTTTTTAATCCCTGCGTTGCTTTAATATAACAGGGCCCGGAAATTTAGGTCTATGTATAATTTTCTTTATTCTATATTTTGTATTAAAAATTAAAGCATTAAATAATATGAACAAGAGATGGTAGGTAATTTTGAGGAAATTCCATTAGAGCGGTTGCACTTAAACATACATACATAGTAGTCTTTTCTCTTCATTAGTGGATCAGACCAAATAAGTTTTGCTGAACATCATTTTCTCATCTTCGAAATCTTATATATGCATGTATAAACAATGTATTAATTATTTTACCGAATCATATGATACTTGCTTTTTGGGTAGTCAATTTAATTTTTTTTTTAATTTATTATTTTTGTCTTATAAATTTAATATAACAAATTCGGGTCCGCAAACCGCAACACTTTTATATTCTTAACCATTGCAGGGAAATTTTCCGAAAATATTAGAAGAAATCACTATGACATTTTTCGTTACCTAAAACCTAAAATCTCCTAAAATACTGTTTTTCATTACCAAAACACTAAAAAATCCGAGCCCCAATTTAATTTAACATAAGCTCTCTTGCCAGCATAATATTATTTGACTGTAGTAATCACTAAGTGGTGTGGGCTTTGGATTTTAGTATAGCAAAGTGAGTGAATTCGGTTTGGTCTCGTAGTCTCGTGCGCGATTGTGCAGCTGTTTAAAATGCTGATGATGTCATGGAAAGAAAAAATGTAAATTAAATAGTTTTTTTTGGATAAAATAAATTCCAAATAAAAACGCTTTTACATACCACAATTATTTTGGAAGTAAAATTACTTCTTTTTGGAATAATTTAGTGAATTTATATATTTGAACAAAAGTTACGTACTGTTTGAAATATTTGTGTATCAATTATTGTGTAGGTGAACGTCTAATCTCAACGTTTTCAATAATACAAAACTTTCATAAGAATTGAATATTCGATTAATTAATTAATTCAAAATGAAAGTGATTTTTTTCGTCTTCTTTGTGGTCTTTTATGTATTTTGAAATTGCATTGAGCTATGTTAACTTTTTGGCAGTCATCTTAGAGTTGTACTAAGATTTAAAAATAGGTATAATGCACATTAAATGCAAGTCCAATAACCTCATATAAATAACATTTCGGTGAAAGAAAGAACTTTTTGTGATAGTCTCATATAGTTTACGTTCCAAACTACTACGTATTTATTTTTGTATTCATTATATGGTTGAAATCATACATTTCGGTAATAATTAAATTGTATCAAGTGGGATTTAGTAAACATGTCTAAGTTGAAGAGGACAATATAATGTATAGTACCATAGTGAAAACCAAAGAGGAAATAATATATACAGGAGAGATCATAACACATATCTGCAATGAAATAAAATATTCACACAACAGCAGTATGGGGGGAAATGAATTAGCCATTTTCATTGATATCAAAGAGCCAAACTGACGATTTTACTCTCTTCTGTCAAAAGAGATTTTTTTTTTCGAATTATATAACAAAGGCGTTTTATTAAATATTTTGTTTTTCTTCCATACTGTATATGAAATATAAAAGGGAAGCTTTGGTTTCATGTACATTGTAGATATTTAGAAAAAAAATTTCGCGTTTTTTTCGTATTTTCTCCACGAATTTGAAGTTTTGCAACAACAAAATCCAATAAAAATTTTGGCCACTCGGTTCGCTCGCTCGCTCCCTCGTTAACACGATCACTTTTAAACATATTTAGCTAAAACAGGCATGGGCAATAACATTTCAGAAGGGTGGAAAGAAAATTCACTTTAAATTCTTAGCAAATTCAACGCAAATCGTGTGCCCTGTCCTAATCAGGTTTCCAAAATAAGGAGATCTCAATAAAGCATTGATTAACTAATTACTAGCTACTGACATATTTTTTAGCCTCTAATATTTGTAATTCTATTTTATTTATATTTTTTCCTCAATAGTGAAAACACTACAAAATGTTCTGATTGAAGGATGTTTATAGTTTCTATATTTACCCCAAAAATATACAGAAGAAAAACATGAAACAATTAAATAATTTCGGCGGTTTTTTAAAAAAGTGACAGAATTTTGAACTTTATTACTATAGATATGATTTTGGAACTTTGTATTTTTATATCATTTTGAATTTCAAGCATTTTTTGCCAAATAAAATTTTTGGAAAAAGTTAACCCCTTAAGGTCTAAATGTTGAACATAAAAGGGTTAATAAAAATAAAAATTAAATTCAACTAAATATGTTCAGGAAGATATTCTTTATGTTTTTAGTGCATTATCATATTTTTAAAGCTTCCACTTGTACCACCAGTTGTAGAAGCAAAATAGTCGAACAAAATAACCAAACGTTGATATTACAAGTATATTGAACCACAAAATAAATGTATCTGTTTTTAGGCTTGTGTATACAAACATAATTATGTAGCCAATACTTTTAAAAAAAAAAATAACAAATAAACAAAACGAAAACAGTGAATCTGCTTATTATTTTGAAAAAAATATGAAAAAGGCTATAACATAAACAACAAATAAAATAAAAAATGGAGTCATGCTTTCCACCAATAGCAAGTTTATCCTTACGAGGAAATACAAATCCAAAATCACAAAAAAATCGTCACAGTACGGGTGGTCCATCACATGATGATATACAATGCCAAAAGGATTTCATGCCAAAAATTGAAGTATTACAAGATTTAGATTTGTATTATATTCGTCAAATTGCGTCTAGTCTAAAGGTAAATATGAAATATGTGCAAATAGATATTTTTTTTATGTTTTATTAGCTTAATTTTATTTATTTTTTTAGTTTTTAATTTAGAATCAATCGATCTATGCAGGTAAATAATATAAAAAGGTCAACATTTTTAAATATTAACCTGTTTTTTTGTAACCAAAATAATGTATCTTTTAGAAAAGATCCTCTAAAAAACCAATTTCAATGTTAATTAGTTATGCATTAAAATTGAAAAATGTTTTGAAATTATACAAGGTGAGTCTTAAGTGATGGCCTCTAGTAATAAAATGAAAATGTTAGATAAGGAATCAAAAATGCCACAAAATGTGGTGATTTTTTTTAACACCCTGAGTGTATGAGTGTATTATCAAAGGGTATTACAGGTAGTTCTCGACATACGACGGTTCGCACTTACGAGCTTGTGTTTTTCTTTTTCATATATGCGGATATTACATTAATGAAACAAACACTGACTGGAATTTCCTTAAAAATTAATATACATTATGTATGCACATGTACAATCTACATTAGTGTGGTTCAAAAATACGCTGCAAAATTTTTTTTCATGATAGAGGGTCTCGATCACTCAATTTGTTTCTAAATTTAAAAAAATTAAGAACGAATTTTTTTGGTTTTTCTAAATTTTGATTTTAAATGGTGCCTACGGAGACCTGAGGTTTCCCATGTAAATTTCAGGGTTCGGGAAGATCTTGCATTAAACTTGTAGGACTATCCAACGTAAAATTTAATATATCACACATATATGTATATGTATGTATATATACAAAAAAAAATTGTTTTTTGTGTTGCATAAAAAGAGGTTATCATTTTTAAACCCTTATCTATCTAGCAATCTGAAAGTAAAATAGTAGCACAGTAGTTGAAAGGCGATAGAACGGTAGTCTTGTGTATACTTTTATCGCTTGCTCATCATTCAATCTTCATCTTACACGCGTTAAAATATTCAACCTATATCTTCTCATAATTTACATGTTCAACGAACTAGAAAAGTCCTGAAAATGACTAAATTCCACACAAAAATACTTCATAAAATTATTTATTTCTTACAGGAATTGGATTTGGAACAAAAAATTGATTTGGAAATTAAAATGCGGGAAGGTTCCGCCAAACTGCTAGCCGCCTGTAATAATGCAAAAAATGGCGCCAAAACAATTGGTTTCAGTACAAGTTCCATGTCTGTCCATAATACACAAATTCTCGAGGCTGCCAAAAATCTATTAACCTCAAATGAACGAATGACCGCATACATGGCCGAACTTCAACGAAGAAAAAGAGATCGGGAAGCGATCATTAAGTCACAAAAACCAACGGGAAAAGTGTCATTAAATGAAATTCGTATGCCATTGATGTGGAGAGATTCTGATCATTTTAAGAACAAAGGTGATTATCGACGTTTTGCTGTGTTCTGTTTGGCAAAAATTGGCACAGACATTTATGATACAACTTTGCTATTTCCGATTGATAGAAATCACACCGATATTAGCTTCAATGATGCTATATTGTTGTAAGTATTTTTTAGTATTGTACATATAATTAGGTTATCACTGTGATAATTGAGATGAAGTATCAATGGAGAGAAGTGTCCTTTCGTTTGGATTAAGAGGATTTGGGGATATTGTACAAGATTCTGTTGGTGTTCCATTTCTAATTATCTAATAAAAATATTTTATATGAATGTATGTTCCGGATTTTGAAGTTTAGATGATTGATTCTGCTTTGCTATGTGTGGAAAAAATATATTATTCAACATAAGAAGTCAATTAAGCTTAAGATAGGTTTAAGATGTGGATTTAATACTAAAGTTACTCTGGACATAAATATAAGTATTAATATTTTCTTACAGCACAAATGTAACCTCAGATTTTGAACTTAAATTAGAAGTTTACGCAGTCATGATGGAATCAGACCTATCAATAGCTTCAACGCCCAAAAAAATAAAAAACACAATTCACAGTTCAATAAGTCGAACGGTTGGAAAGCGGCTGGCCGCAAACTTAAAAGATGAACTCAGCATTACGAAAATGTAAATTTCGAAATTAATTTACATGCCCAATTCTTTATTTTTAAAGACTGTTTTGTTATATTTACAGAGGACCTAAATTTGATTTAATCGCATCAGCTAAATTAACATTAGCAGAAGCATCTGATTTACCTCATACACATGATTTAACATTATCGCCAAACAATACTAGTCTTAATTCAAACGTTAACAATAAACTGCCACTTTTTGGTCATTTTTGTTGTCGACTGGCCGTACAACCGAATTGTATTGAAGCTCATACATGCCTTGGCAAATTAACGCTACTAGAAGGTGGCGGTTTACGTTCAATTAAAGGTTTTGGACGGCTTCAAGCATTTAACATTGAAATTTGGGATGATGAGCCCACCTATGAAAGTAATATTCAGCCACGACGAATAATTGAAATTTCACGAGATACTGAGATTAAATATAGAAACGAAATTGATTTAGTATTAAGTATAATGGAGGAAGGAACTATTCAAGAATATATGCTACGGGCAGCATCTATAACGGAAGCTGCAAAGTGGTATTCGGCCATAAGAAAATGTATAAAAGAGCATTTGCAGTGGGAACATGTTACTTTACAGAAGCCTATGGAATTAGCTAATCCCGGTGGTGGTAAACAATATTTTATACGTTCGTCCAGACAGGGATCGTTGTATGATCAAGTACCAATATTAGGTAAGTAAAAGGTTTGATCATAAAAAAAATTGTTTTCATTAATTTAATGTTAAATCCTAGAAACTGAAAATCGACACACAAATCGACCGACTGTTCATGAAATTTTTGCTATTCCACATCCCGTTGATAGATCACCAACATTAAATGAATTTCGTAGTCGTCAAAATTCATCGGGAAGAAGAAGTAGCCACAGTAGCAGTACAATATCTGCAGGTAGTCTTGGATCTATAAGTTCAAGAAAAAGTCATTGGCCGTTTGGAAGTAAATAATAAACATTCTTGGCAAAATTATTCTCCCAATTAGTAATACCATTATGTAGCGAATCATTCATAATACGAACTGTTAATTACTCAACAATAAAGTGGCGTCGAGTTATCAACATGGAAATAAAATAATCATAGAATACCGTTTTAATATTAAATAAAAAGTGAAATCAAGTAAATTTTTAAACATACCGAATTATTGAGAATTTTAAATTATATTTTCTACATTTTAATTTAAGAGCAATAAATTATTTTAAACGCGATTGGTTGTTAATACTCATCATAGAAAAAAAAATAACATTATTGTCTTTCTCGACAATTCTAAGCCGAAATATACATATCCGTCCATATGTCCGTGATCAAGAATCCCGCTAACCGGCTGAAGCAAAAAAGCTGAAATTTTGACAGTATTATTTAGTCCTTGAATAATACCTCTATTGTTTTTCGTGCAAATCGGACAAGGTATATGGGCGTCTGTGGTCTAGTATCCACCTAATTTTGATATAAACCATTCATTTACTCGAAAGATACGTGAGAAAGAATACGACAAGAATTATAGAGAATACAAAAATTAAAATTTCATTCATAAACAATATGCAATTATTATTTTTATTCCGTATATTAGTCAATGATACCACAAGATGAACTCAATTATAATATATTAGTTATGCCATTTCATTACTCAAGAGTCAATGTGAGGCTGATGATATGATATCAATCAAGAGATCTTTTCTCTTCATCGGCGATATCGGCCCAATAGTAATACTAGGTTTTCACCAACAGCGTTACTAAATTACCTACGTGGTGTAAAAATATCTTAAAACTGATTTTAATATGGCGAAATGCGATCATTTTATTTTTTAATCTTTAATGAATACCACGTCAAAAGTACGCCTCTGATTTCCTAAATTTTTGTACAACTTAAAACCACAATAACAACATGAAAATCTAGCAAGACCTTAGGAAGTTTAAACTGGTGCCAGTAAAACCCCGGAAGTGTAAACTATAGGGATGCCAACATTGCGCCGATGCTGACCCGGAGAAAAATATATTTGTTGTTAAAGAAAAAAAAGGGTGGAGGGGGTGTTACAAAAATTTTGCTATTTAAATAAATATTTCTAACGTATTCCAAAACTTTATTTTCTAAAATTATATTTTTTGTCATTTTGCGCACTTTCGACCAACGGTTTCTATTCTGGGGCTTTTAAATATAAATAAAATGTTTCACAATCCATATCAAAATTACTTGAAATTGCCAGTTCGGACTTAACTCAGTTTGAGGGCATTCTATTCCTGTCACTCCTCCAAACGGATTCCATGATGGAACAAATGCGTTCGGAGAACTTTATTGTAAGCCCGGAGCCTTGGCGTAAAAAAAATTTCTGATATTTGTTGTTAAAATATGTTGCTATCAGCACGACAAAAAAATGAAAAAAAAAATTAAATTATTTAAAATTACCCGTATTACAAAAAATTACTAAACATAGCAGAAAGTGGTGTTATCTACATTGTACAGTTCAATGGTAATGTCGGATATTTTGACAGCACAATCGTTGGTTTCAGAACGCATCAAAATTGGAATCGGATCAAAATTGTTGAGTCTGGGACTGCCTGGCTGAAGTTATTGTTTTGTTCATCGTATTATCAATATTAACATTATTATTAACAATAAAAAGTTGGATAACTGGAGCAGTTCTATAATTATTACAGAAATATGGCATTAATTACAATAAAAGACAAACTATTTATAGTGTAAATACAATTTGTTCCAGTGTTTATTTGGTTTTGATTGAATTAAGCGCAAAGTGCAAAAATGACTGCTCCAACATCATCAATAAACTTTAGCGATGATAAATATCCATTTTGTATTGTCTGGACACCAATACCGGTATTAACATGGTTTTTTCCATTTATCGGACACATGGGAATTGCTCTATCCAATGGGGTAATACGAGATTTTGCTGGTCCCTATTATGTATCTGAAGATAATATGGCATTTGGACGACCGACACGTTATTTAATTTTGGATCCATTTAAAGTGAATGGTGGTTCCATTGAATGGGATGAATCTGTGTCGAAGGCATCTGTAGTCTATGGTACAAGGATGCATAATTTATTTTGTGATAATTGTCATTCACATGTTGCAACAGCACTATGTTTGATGAACTATAATAGCAATTCAAGTTGGAATATGATACGTTTGGCATTTTGGATGTTTTTCTGTGGCAAATATGTACGAATTTGGGGCTTCCTGAAGACATGGGTTCCGTTTTTAATCATATTGCTTATATGTGGTTTAGTTGGATTTTACTTATAAAATCTGTTAGAGAAAATATTGAAGTAAGTATATATCTACATATATATGTATTATAATATTAATATTATAGTTTTAAAAATATGTTGTGAAGATCTTTATTCTAATTTGTAATTTAATTATTATATTATTAAAAATACATATAAATTCCGAAATTGAATAGAAACTTATTGCCATCGTCATTCATGTATGTACATATAAAATTTCCAATTAACAAATTGGTTTGAGTTTTCCGGTTTAAGTTCTTATCAGCATTTTAGTCAAATTGTATTGTTGAGATAATAATTAGTTAATTCACCTGATAAAATAAATCACCGCTATCAAGTTATCAAATATTCCAATTCATTATATATATTTGTCACTAGTAGAAAAAGACATTTGAACATGATTTAGTAATAAAACAGCGCATTAAAATTTTCTATTTTTAAAATTACTACTTGTAAAATAAGATAAATACAAAATTGACTCACTCTAAGTTGATTTGAATCAATAATCACTCGTACTTTCACTGTACCACATCCACATTTTCCTCATTTATTTTTATTTTCCTTCCAATTTTCATAATATTTTGTTTTTTGCGATACTCTGTTATTTGGTCGGTAAATGGAAAATCACTTTTTCTATATGTATAGAAAAGAACTCAACAACAATTTGGTCACAGAAATAAATGAACACAGTAACACAGATTGGGCCATTTCTTTATTTCCATTTATTACTAGCCAACCAACACAGAACTTTTGGTGTTTAAAACGTTTCTTAATACTTTCGTCAAATAAATATGATCGTTTGAGTCATTTCTGCTAACTACTACAGCTATTTATTAGGAAATTAACGTGGATTTTTTTTTTGACTAAGCAAAGTACCTCTGAAATTCTTACTAAAGTATAACTATCTCTATTGTTGAAATATTTTAACAATTATAATATTATTTCAAGTTAGATTTTATTTCCAAGGGTTCGGATTCCAAAATCCCGAATCCCTAAATTTCAAATTTCAAAAACTCGTATAAATGTAAAATGTTTGAGCTCTTCGATTGGATGACAGAAAACCAATATATTATTGGGTTTCTTTCAGACAGCTAAGCGGCTTTAAGCGCCGAACTTCATCAAAATTACCTCAACACTGGTGTAAAAGTAACATGAAGTTGGTCTGGCAGAGAAAATAGTGCGTGGTTACTCTAATCTGTAGGGGAATGAGAAGGCAGATAACAGCAAAAACAGAAGCTGTAAAGTTTCAAACGTAATAGTTCAAGTCTAACAAATATATATTTTTTCAATTTGAAATCCCTTTTCTGCAAATAATTGGTGCCCGCAATATTTTTCCGAAATTCTATCAACATGTAAAACCAAAAATCGGTTCCCTCTCCCATCCTTTTAGGGATCGCTCTGGAACACAGATTTATCTTTGTACTGTGATGATGATCGAAATGCCTACTAAAACAGAATTTACATTGCTATATCATCTTCTGTAAGATTAAGACTGGTATTATTAAAATTTATTTCTTTATTTTCTCGTTTACATATGATTCACGTATCCCACGACCAAATAATCATCGTCAGACAATAATAATTGGTAAAGAAATTTCAACCAAATATGTTGTGAATTTTGCGTTTAAACAAACAAAAGAATTTGGATACACGATTGGGGATTTTTCAAGAATTTTAAAT
Source organism: Platyura marginata (assembly GCA_026745375.1). NCBI lineage: Eukaryota > Metazoa > Arthropoda > Insecta > Diptera > Keroplatidae > Platyura > Platyura marginata. The sequence goes on along the minus strand of JANSTT010021384.1, from coordinate 302 downwards.
CACAACTACATTCTCTCACTGATACTTGATTTAGTATGTAATTCTACACCATATTTCGAAATAATCATACATTTGAATTAATTATCGGTCTCAGAAACCACTTTAATTAATTTTCTTAAAATGGCCTACTCAGTCAGTGATAATATCTGAACATAAGTATCCCTCATATAACACGGTTAGATAGCTTTCAAAATAATTCCGTTTTGTATCAGAATAAAAGCAAGTATAACCAGTAAAGAAGAAAAAATTGGCTACGCCGATTATAATATACCCGTATGAGTACTTGTTTATTATTTCCAACT
>JANSTT010021373.1:33231-45017 GCA_026745375.1 Platyura marginata | reverse complement strand
AAACCAAGACTGTTTATCGGTGCATCAACACCAATACAACGAAGCAAAACAAGGAATGATAAACAAATTCTCTCACAAATATACTCACGTAAATATATAAAAGAATCACTGACGCAAGAGGACTAAGTGTGGCATCATTTGCCTTGATGCAAACTGGTTTGCATCAAGCATCACATGAGCAATGACAACACTGTGTGGCATGGCCTATTAGAATTTAATATAAATTCTCCTTTTTTTATATGCAAGCTCGGTCTCGTTTTACACGGTTTCGATTTGCACGATTTTCTGTGAAACGTATCTACCGTGCAAATCGAGGGATGGGTGTATTTATTTGTATTACTTGTTATAATAATGGTATTTAGTAATGTTTGAAGTGATTTATCACCTCAGCTGTTTAGCTTAAAATTTATAGATATACAAATTGCTATCTCCTCCGGTAATAATGTGACGATTTCTATTAAATACTTGCAAAATCCAACACATTATGTAATTATATAAATACATAATGCTGTGAAATCGACGAGAAACCTTTGGTCTACTGGTATAAAATTACATAATCAAAAGTCAACACAAAAATGTAAAAGAAAATATTTTTCGTATGCATTGTTGTTTTATTATAGTTTTTTTTTTTTTATATAATAAATTAAATATTGTTGCTATTTAATTGTAATAAGTTGATTGAACTGCTTTCATTTTTTTTTTTTTTGAAATAATAATAATAAAATTCTTAAAATACATATAAAAATAAATTATTTTGCTTTTTAAGCCTAAAAATTATAAATCCAATTCAAAAATGTTCGCAGTGTACAAATATATAGTAAATTTAATTTATTTATTCGCGCAATGTTTTTTTTTTTTTAATTATTTAATTACCTTCTCAAGTAAAAATAAATTTTTATTTTAATTGTAACAATATCCGTTCTTGTTTATATAATTTTTATTTTTAAGAGTATTAATCTACATATTATAACATTTATAAGGCTTAAATATTTTGAAAACAGTTCTACTACATACATACGTATGTATGCAAAATAAAAAATTATTACATATAAGAACACTAGCTAGTGTTTGCGAAATAAATTTTTATTTTTTATTTTTTTTTGTTTTAAAGCAATTTCAAATACATACATTTTTTAAGAAATCTATCGAAATATTTTTTTATTTTTATTTGTACCTAGAAATAAAATTAAAAAAAAACAATTGTATACCCCTAAAGATCAAAAATAATTAAAAAATAATTTATTTGTGCAGTTTTGTTCTTCGGTTATATTATATGTAATAAGATTATGCATTTAGAAATGTATACCTACTATTAAAAAAAAAATAAAATTAACATTTATATGTTATTGATTTGTCATTTTATTTGTTATTTATGTATTTAGATTAATTAAAATTAAAAGTACCATTAAATATACATTTAATTGAATATCATTTCGTTAATTTTGTGTTTATCTAACTATAGAAATATTTACACAATTAACATTAACTAAATTAATTTAATAAAACTGAACTATTGGAATCAAGCCAGGCAAAATGGGATGGAAGAGATTGAAACTAGTACATAGTTATTATACGTTATATCGACAATAATCCGTGGCGGCTCGTGAGAATTATTGATTTCATCATTATAGGACTATTTTAAAAAACAAACGTAAGTATCATTTTGTTGAAAGAAAATGGGGAAAAAATCTTGACCGTTTTTTCGGCAGTTTTTTTAAAAAGTGACACAATTTTAAACTTTCTTAATATGGTTTTGAAACTTTGCCAAATAAAATATTTGGGAAAAATTAACCCTTTAAGGTCCATAGATTTTGAACATGAGAGGGTTAATCAAACAAATTTTGAAAAAACTAACCACTGTTCTCACAATATAATTGTAAATACGTTGATACATTTTTCATTTTTGGAAAATGTTAACCCTTTAAGGTTCGAATGGTGCCTTTACAGGGTTAACTTTTAAAAATATTTTAATGTTTCATAAACATAAAGAATGTCTCCTTGAATAAATTTAGTTGTATTTTAATTTTTTATGGTCAAGCCTCTCATGTTCAAAATCTATGGACCTTAAAGGGTTAATTTTTTGCAAAAATTTTATTTGATAAAAAATACTGGAAATTCAAAAAAATATAAAAATACAAAGTTTAAAAATCATATCTTTAGTATTAAGAAAGTTTAAATTTGTGTCACTTTTAAAAAAACCGCCGAAAAACGGTCAAGATGTTCTATGAATAACCAATTTTCTTCCATCAAAATGACGTAAGTTTTTTTAAAAAATATGATGATGGGAACAATAATTCTCACGAGCCGCCACTGATCCGTATAATAGATAATCAAAAGATATGAAAATGGAAAAAATATTGATTTGAAAATCTCATATTAAGTATTATTTAGCTTTTTAGCTGATCAGAATGCAATTAAGAAATATTTATATCTACATATGCAGCCATTTTGAGAGAAAAAAAATTGCCATCTTGAAAACTGCCACGTACCTACATATTGTTTTATAGCATTTCATTTTGTGTTTCACATCATTTACTATTTCTATTGTCGGCCGTGTGGAAAAATTTGAATTTAAATTTTGCATAACATTTTTCTTAGTAATTGTGTGTATGGGAAGAAGACATCTTCTAACTTATGTTGGTATTTAATTTTGTCCAATTACGATTGCTCGTTTTACTATTATTATCATTAAAATTGTAGTCCATAATTTTGCTACCTTGTAATTGTAAGCTATCTAATATTGATTGCGTTCTATATAATTATGTGAATTCATCATACATATATGTAATATCTGTAATGTTGTTGGAATTGGGTCATCAATCTTCTTCTTATTAAATTATGTATGCGCCCTGACAAATATATTTGTAGCCTGTTTGGATGCTGGAAAAGGACCGGTCATTATATTGTTTTAAAAATCTTTTCCATCTAATTCAGACCAAAATAGACCTTTCGTTAATTTAGTTTTTATAGATTTATAAAATGAAAGAATAATTTTGATAATGATTAGGTATAGAAAATCATGTAAATCACAACATGAATTTGTTACACTGATGAAAGAATCAATAATTTGCATGAGGCTTCCGTCGGCTTGGAAGTCAAATATTATATAATCTTATGTATAGATATCAATGAAATGTTATGTATAGTAAGTATAGTAAGAAAAAAAAAGAAAAAATACAATAGATAGAAACTAAAGTGCTAAAGTAATTATTGCTCCTCAAGAAAAATCACCAACAAAATAAGATAGTTGCAAGTAGCGGCTCGTGATAATTATTGTTGTATTATTTATATAAAAAACTTTGCCCTTTTTGATGGAAGAAAATGGAAAAAAAATTTTACCGTTTTTCTTTTTGGAGATTTTTGGAGTGACACAATTTTCAACTTTCTTAATATGTATTGAAGATATGGTTTTAAAACTTTGTATTTTTATATTAAAGAACTGAGTTACTGAGGTAATATCCAAACTAAGCGATGAAATATTTGAAAAATACACGAAAATAACTGAAAATCGATTGTAGCGCTTTAACGGTTAGATTTAGAACGTATAAGTCTATGAGAGAAATACATTTTTTTTTAATTATCTGTATCCTTATCCATTTTTCTCTACAAAAATTAAATATAATAATAATAATAAATCATGTAAAATTGATTGTGGCGTCAAAATGGCAGATTGTGAAACTTTTTTTTGAAGTGAAGGAATCTTTATTTTTTCATTCTCTATAATTTTTGTCCCATCCACTTTTTCTTTATTCTAAAAATGAAAATTAAATAAAAATGAACAATTTATGCTGATCGAAGGCACAATAATTTTGTTGGATCAAGGTACCTACATGTCAGGACTATTTTATTTTTGTTTTTAAATTAATCAAAACAAATTAAAAATGATTAGGTAATTGAAACCATAAAACAAAGTTTAATGATAACACTTTAAAAATTAATTAAACTTAAACAATAAACATACATTTTCAAAACACTTCACTGTGTGACGTACATAATTTACTTCTAACTATCAAATATTTGCGGTGCACTTAAAATCAATCAACACACATTTATCGTACGATTTTGAACACGCTTAACAAAATGTAGCACATTCCATTTGGTAATATCATTCAAGAAAAATAAAATATTAGCCAAGGTACAAATATACCAAGGTGCACCATCTTCCCCTATATATAAGTAGTGTTGTTGTTACGCTAAAATCATTTAGATTTCGTTGGACAATACATTAATTTGATTTTAAACGAGTTTGGCCACCAATTATAAGCACAATTGTTGATTCCATAAAGCTCTTATAAATATACAAAAATTATGGCGTCAAAATTTACAAACATTAAATTTCATTTTAAAAAATTTTTTTTTAACAATCTTTATGTTTTTTCGTACATTCACCTTTTGAAAATAAAAGTTCAATTCATACGAAATATAATACCTAGATAAGAATTTTGTATTTAAATCCATCTCAGTTTAAATATATAACATCAAAAAGTCGAAATTACAATTAATTCATCTGGTCTCAATCAATATCAATAACCTTACCTACTTATATACATTATCGCCTAAAAATATTTGGAGATTCTTTTCAAATAGCAGAAAATGTGATTGTAAAAGCTATTATCATCAATAAAACAACAACAAAATTTAAAATTATTAAATTAAACAGTCATAAATCCTTTCGAATCTTTAGCTAATGCTAAATGTGCTCTTTCGGACAATCACTAAGTATTACTGTACACAAAGATCGGGGCAGAAATCGAACAAATGATCAATAAAATACCATTTGTTACAAATGTAAATGTTACACATCGAAATCTACTTTGTGGCAACACTGTTTCATATATGTGGGCGACTAAAAGGCCATATCTTTATATAAAGAAAATGTATGTGTGTAGGGGTATTCAATAAAGAACTATATACACTACATAAAAATCAATTACCAATTACCATGCAGAGTTGAACCCTGGTTCAACCCGGATTGAATTATCATATAAACGGGAGTCGAGACAGGGTCAACTCGACTCTACATTTCTTATTGGGTTAAATTATAATGGTGTCATATAAACACGAGGTCGACTCGACTCTACTATTCCTACTGGGTTGAATTAAAATGGTGTCATATAAACATGAGGTCGACTCGACTCTACTATTCTTACTGGGTTAAATTAAAATGGTGTCATATAAACACGAGGTCGACTCGACTCTACTTTTTTTACTGGGTTGAATTAAAATGGTGTCATATAAACACGAGGTCGACTCGACTCTACTTTTCTTACTGGTTTGAATTAAAATGGTGTTATACTATATAAACACGAGGTCGACTCGACCCTGCTATTCTTACTGGGTTTAATTAAAATGGTGTCATATAAACACGAGTTGAATATCAACCTAGTTTCAACTTAATCCTAACTCGATCTTTCAACTCTGCATGCAAACGTGGTAAATATCTATTTTAACAATAATAATAATTTAGCATAGGGACCACAATGGCTCTTTAGCCCTTCACGCACCTACACATATGTTACATGTATTTGTTACCATAATTATTTATTATTATTAGTGAACTATGGTATTGTATAGATGGACATTGGTCAACAAAATTATAGATTCTATAAGTATTATGGGGGACAGAATAAAAGTTACATAGGTGGGCCTTCTCTGGTCACTGAGGAGTTTCCATGTATAGTGGCATATTTCCTTTTTCGCCCAATCCGTATAGTTATGGTCTTTTTATTGTTTTTCTCCAAAAATAAATGTCAAAAAAATTTATAAAAAAAATGAGAAATCATGGTTAGATTACATTTTTACTATCTTTGATTATAATCGGACGTCTGTAATTATTATTATTGAGTTCCGTTTTTTTTTTTATACCATTTATACGTAATTAATAAATAATAAATAAATAATAATTTCTATTCGAACATCATCTACAAATCCAAACTTACAATAACTTTGGACCATTATAAATAACTACACTATGTAGAATATACCTACAACAAGATTGCATAATGGAGTCTTGTAGATGTAGACTTTTAAATCATAATTTGAATTTTATCATATGATGGCGGTGGAGAATCTTCTGAATCTTGTGAATCTTTTGAATTTTCTGGCAGTAATATAGCAATGTGGTATGGTGGTGGTGGAGCGGCTATTTCACCATTCTGCATTTCGCCAATATTCTAAGAAGAATAAAATTCCAAATCAATTAAATATAGACAGAAAGCGAATTTATTGAATAACGAACCTGTTGTTGTACGTGCGGTTCGATACGTGGAATATGTTCGATAGCTCCGTGTGGCGGCGGCGTTACCATTAAATCACGTGGACGACGGCACAGCGAAACGGTGCATGCGGCTAGAAAAAATGTTGCCGAAAATGCACAAAATATGAGCACTTCAAGGCCAGTACCCTGGAAAACTAATTAAATATTGTTTTTATTAAAGAATTGAACATCACAATATACCTGATGATCAAAATAGAATTTAGCACCTGCAACAAAAACGGTGGCCAATGCTAGCGATGCCCACATGCCGCATTTTAGATGGCTAGGCAGCAGCTGTGATTCACCGCCATTATTAACAGGTTGATGGGAATGACGTGGCTGTATTGGACCAATGCCTAATGCTCCCTGTTCTAGTTCTAGTGAATGTGATGGTCCACTAAAATGGAAAATTTTGCTTAATAATTTTCTAATTGTTTGTACAGAGTAATGATGGCTGGAATGCTTACAATTGACCTATTGGAATGTGACATTCTTGTTGTTGATTAAGTTGATTGTGACTTTGATACAATCTGTGTTGTTGATTTGCAACATGATTGTAAATATTTTGCTGATGTAATTGCTGTTGCAATTGTTGTTGATGCTGAAGGTGTTGTTGTTGCTGTTGTTGTTGTAGCTGCTGCTGTTGTTGTAGTTGTTGCTGTTGTTGCTGCTGCAGCTGTAGTTGTTGTTGCTGTTGCTGCAGCTGCTGTTGTAGTTGAAGTTGCTGATGTTGTTGTTGTTGACTCTGTGCTGGTCTATGTACATGCGGTCTACATTCGACCGCTGGATATCTATGGATTGGTGTTACCATTGATTTTCCACCAATTCTACGTGGATGATGACCAAAACCGATACCGCTACCTGATAAGGAAGCAGCTACCCGAGCTCTACCAAAACCGCATGTTTGAGAACGTTTGTCTATCCAAAAATGCATGCCGGTTTTGGCCGGTTATCTCTTTGTATCGGTAAGTGAAAATTTTGAATGTTTTTTATTGACTATCAGTGGCACGTATAAACAAATTCTTGTGGTCATTTATTTTGTCTGTAAATTAAAAAAAAAAAAATTATGTTAAATTCTTATAGTTTATCGCAAAATTTACTACTCATGTCTGTCTATCTTAGTTCAAAGATCATGAATAATCTCATTTCATTTTAGATTTGATATTTACTGTTTAGCATACAATGTTTAGCATACAATGTGCATTTTAACTTCTCCTATAAATTTTGGTCGTCTCAAATGATCTAAAGATTTTTAATTTTTACTTTTAAGCTAAAAGGTACTTATAGTACACAAATATTCTAGATTCTACCTATTCTATTCTATTTATTTTTTTTTTATTTTTTTTTTGGATGGTTTTTAGTAGCTTCGTATTCATTGGGTAGAACACAATTTTCACCTATGTACAGTGGTGCGCTAAATAAATAAAGAATAATGGCATTCATAGATTTCTCAGATACCAATCCCAACAAGTAGGAGAAATTTCTGAATTTCGTCTTTTTCATACAAAATATGCCTTACACTTATTTTTTTGCACACCACTGTATGTAAAATGAATTATCTGCTAAAGTTTTTTCCGCCGGTACACAAATTATACATTCGAGTATTTCTGAAAATCTTGTAGGTTTTTCTTTATTTAAGCGGTTGGCTTTTCAAATCAAATAGAATTGATGGACCTTTTGATTTTCAAACAATTTTTTTTTTGTGAATCTTGAACACTTTTTCGGGCAATAAAACTTTTTTTTCTATATTTCTAAAGCTTTTTAACGAAACTTGCAAAGTTATATGGTTTTTTTTTGTTGAAAATATTGACGTCATTCATTGTTTTAATATTAAAGCAATAAAATCAATTTTTTTTTCTATTTTCTTTGTAAGCCTTCAATCAAAAGATCAAAAGACAGATTTTTTTTAACACTAGAAAGACGAAATGCAGTGAAATTGACCGCATTTTGGTTTATGGAAAAACGAATTTTTTTTCATCGAAATGAAGAGTTGGGTGTACGAGTAATTAGAGGGTACCCTAATAAAAGTATATTAAGAGAACAAACAAATGGAAATAATAGGGGAGACAGGGTAAAATGTACAAAAATTTTATAAAATGGAACAAGATTCGCACATAATTTTTTTTTTTTTGCCAAACCAGATTAACAAAATTTTCCAAAAAATAAGGAAAAGCCACAAAATTTTAAATACTTACCTATTTATTATAAAAAAGAGGTAATCAGCATTAAACGTCGAAAATCGAAATAATTTGACCGTTTTCGTCTTTCTAGTGATTCCCAAATGAGGAATCGTGACTCAATTTGGGGTTGCATACAACTAAAATTGGGTTGCGTAAAATTAAAAATGTGAATGCGTTTTTCAAATAGTCAAATTGTTTACATAATATTGTAAACTCCTCTTATCAATATCAATTTCTGTACTAGGACTTGGAGATTTTTTAAAGGCAGTTATTCTTTAGTGGAAACTATTTCACATGGGTGCGCATCGAAATTAATATGAGTTGAAAATTGGGTCGCATGCAAAAAAAAAGGTTGGGAATCGCTGACCTGTAACCATATTTGTATATATATATTTGTATATAAATATATATTTCTGGTGTGCATAAAAAAATGCATGAAATAATATTTTATGATTATTAGTTGTTTAGAAATTAAATGTCTCCTGACCTATTTTTGTTAATTGAATATTTTGAAATTTTGAAAAATATTTTTTAAATTTTTCAAGATTTAATTGTTAACAAGTAACAAACAATAAAACAGAGAAAAAACTTATCAAAATACAAGAACCTTAGTAAGTTTAGTAAATTAATACAAATTTCTCGCACATGTACACAAATTACACATAACACGGTACGCACACGACTTCTAGAAAATACAAAACAACAAATAATTTTTCCATAAAATTACAAATCCTTTTTCCTCCATACATGCCAATCATGGGTGTCTGTATATACAGCAAGATGTGACCAAGTCAATAAAATCAATTTTGATAAAAACGTTTTCACCATTTCTTTCTAAACCTAAAACATTGAAAACAAATACAAAAAATTGGTCAAAACCTAACACATGGCCACAACATGTTCTCATTATGGTCAAATGATGACTGTTTTGAAGCAAACATTTTTTAGCGATGCTTGGAATCATATTTCAATCATCCGAATTATGATGTGTTTATTTTCTTATTTATTGACATTCTTGCTGTATAACCGTAATATGTACATTGTGTACATAATAGGGTGCATCGAAAAGTGAAATTTTATCTGAGAATATGAGAAAATATGAATATAAATAAAAAAAAATTGTATGTCGCCATCTTTCGTCACCACAGGCCTGATTTTGTATGAAATTGTCTATTTTTCATTAAAAAGTCATACAACTTTGGTAATATTAGCAATAAAAGAAAAAGTGACTAAACATCTTCTTCTTTTCGTGGCGAGATCTATCTTGATCTACTAATTAACACAATTGTTGCAGTTTTGTTACCACTGAATATACAAACATTTATCTCATTGATGTGACAACATCTTTTTTGTGTGTGGAAATGCAGCACTTAAGGTGTTTCTTCTGGAAACCTTACAAATGCTGCCGCCATTTCACCTAACTAAGATAATGAAATTTCTCGTTTCTTGTTTTTAAATGCAATCCGACGCACCCTGGCCTCAGAGACTAAAGTCAACACACCAGAGAAAAATATTTTTGTGCTTCACCGCAGTCGGACTTGAAACCCGGGATCTCCCAGTCCAAAGGCAACCACTCAGTCCACTGAGCCATTTGGTCGGTAAATAAACATAATTTGTGGATAATTTAAAATACAACAAATTTTGAAGATAATCGATAATCGGTTCAAAAGTTATCTTCAAGAAAAAGGAACAAAATTAATAGTTGATATGATTTTATTAGTATTTTTAATTACTGCAAAGTGTGACTTTGGGATAGGCTAGTAATTTAAATATAGAAATCCTACAGATATTTCAAAACAAATTTCTTAAAATACCGTTGCCTCCAGGTACGTTCCAAACTCAGTAATGCAAGCAGATCTTCAAATCAAAGCAAATCTTCAAATAAAAAAATAATAAGATTCAGTAAGAGCTATTATACCAGAATTGAGCAACATCCGAACCAACTGGCTCACTTGCTAAATAATGCAGGAACTCAAAGGGTTAACCCTTTCAGAACTAAGTCCAATATATTGGACAAATCTATATTGTTAAATTTTGTTTTAAAAATTTATAGAATGAAATTTAAAAAAAAAATTTATCAAAATAGATTTGTCAAATATATTGGACTTGAATCTGAAAGGGTTAAAAGAAGCAAACCATCCGCCTTACGGACAAAATTTGATTAACTGACTAGCCGTAAGAAAAGATTGTGCAGGTCTCAATAGATGACACACATACCATCCGCTTATTGTCCACCAGGACAGATTGCAGAAAAGACACTAAAGACAAAAAGGAAAGAAAAGTGCTTTTAATTTTGTATTTAGCTAATATTCTAAAACTGTAGTCAAATCATCATCATAATGGTGGCGCTAAGATTCATTAAAATAATCTTGACCTAAATTGTCTAAAATTGTATTCCCATTATGTAACTACATACATATATAGTAGGCACACAGATTTTTTTTTCTATACATTTTGTCTTTATATACATATTTCAGATTCCAGTTCGACCTTCTTCAAGCAAATTCTTTGAACAAATATATTTTACTACAATAAATACTTAGATACATCTATACTACTTACATATACATAGATTATCTATAACAAATCTTTTGCTAGACATAAACTGTTTCGTTTCGATTACTATCTCAAATATGTTTCGTCGTTTTACTCAATGATAATAAATAATCTCCTAACTCAGTGGCTTAAATGTGGAATGTTTTTTTTCTTCTACTAAGATTAACTACAAATAATATGTAACGAATTCTAATTTAATCTTAAATGTAGTTTGCAAATGAGCACACAATATTGAAATAAAATATTAGCATTTCATATATTGTGGGTATTGGATGTTTGTGTGAAAATGTAACTGATAAGGTTCCATTACATGTGATAAATCTGGTCATCAATATAACCAGAGAAATTTGAAAAAAATCTCCCAAAATAATATCAGTTACAGTTTGGAGTTTGGTACGGCATTATTAATTAGACAAAAATATGATTTCTCAAAAAAAGTAATTTTTTTTGGTGTAGTTTAGTGGTGGTGCTATATAATAACATTTCATAGACGTGGTGTGTGAATTATTTTTGTTGCATTAGTGCAGGCCAGACCAAACATTGCTATAATGAGTAAATTTTTACAATTATTGTTACTTATAATTTGCTTGGAGACCATATTGGTTTGGACTGTACATATTGTGGAATAAATAGAGCCCGGAAAAGTAGATAAATTACTATTTCGTTCTTGACTTAATATTCGACTTTGATGCACTCCGAATGTTTCATCTGTGTGTGTCTAATTTTGATATAAATCATTCATTTACTCCAAACATATTCGCCGGAATGTAGAAAAATAGAGAATAAAAAAAATT
>JANSTT010021373.1:0-33131 GCA_026745375.1 Platyura marginata | reverse complement strand
CTCCAAACATATTTGTCGGAATGTAGAAAAATAAAGAATAAAACAAATTAAGATTGACTTAATATTCAACTTTGGTGTACTCTTAATGTTTAGTCTGTGTGTATCTAATTTTGATATAAATCATTCATTTACTCCAAACATATTTGTCGGAATGTAGAAAAATAAAGAATAAAACAAATTAAGATTGACTTAATATTCAACTTTGGTGTACTCTTAATGTTTAGTCTGTGTGTATCTAATTTTGATATAAATCATTCATTTACTCCAAACATATTCGCCGGAATGTAGAAAAATAGAGAATAAAAAAAATTAAAATTGACTTAATATTCGACTTTGGTGCACTCCTAATGTTTAGTATGTGTGTATCTAATTTTGATATAAATCATTCATTTACTCCAAACATATTCGCCGGAATGTAGAAAAATAGAAATTAAAAAAAATTAAGATTTAAATTATAGACCGAACAGTTCCACAACCGGTCGTTATGGCGCTGAAATCATTTTTATGTCATTTTTAGGATTTTTAATCATTTAGTCGAAATTTATTCGAATTAGTGAAAAATGATCAGAACAACAATTATAGAAAATAAATAAATTAATAGATCAACAAATTCCATCAGCTACTGTTATGGTGTTGCAATCAATTTTATTTTATTTCTAGGGCTTTTAATCATTTGTATTCAATTTACGGGTATATTCTATGGTTTTTGACATATTTTTTTAGCGACTATTTTTCCGGGCCTTTTATAAATTATAACACAATTATATTATAGGTGTTCAGTGAGCTAATTTGTTGTGATCACACAACATATATTTCTAAAAATGGATTAATGACAATGGACAATAAGAGAATTAATTAGATCTAAAAAAATTCTAAATAAATGAAATAATTGTGTTTTAGGTAAGTATTCACCTAAATTAATCTATCTATACGTACATTACATAATATAACTGAAACTATATGTATAATCAAATAATAATTGTATTTATTAAAGGTAATTTTATTATAACTTATGTACAATTGTACATATATGTACAGTATAATCATGAGTGGTATATGCACGCATAGTGTGTGTTCAAACGAAAAATTATTAGGGGAATAACCTGCAATATTATACAAAGAGAAATAGAATTCTATTTCTGACAATATCGACATATACTAACTATAGACTGTAAAATTAACCACTAGACTATGAAATGGAAGGTCAAGGGTCTGATTCTTGACCTAAGCATGTTTTTTGTATAATTGGGAATATTCTATTTTGTATTTTGTCCAATCGATTTACAAACCTAATACATGACGTCTGAAAACGAAGACGTGACAGTAGCATATCTTTAAGTAATTATGGATGTAAAATAGTTTTATTATGTTTTAAAAATAGTTCTTTAATAAATTTAAATTATGATTTTGTAATTTTTCTTTTCTAATTAAAAACCAGCATGCATACTCTTAATTCTTACTTTAATTCTAAATAACAGCGGCGTCATTTTAGATTATCCTTTGAGGGCAACATTTTTCAAAACTTTAATAATGTCTTTAGTGCAAAGATATTTTTCTGTAAAAGTATTGGAAAATATTGCAAAAGGTGGCAGTTAAAAACATTTTTCAATAATTTCAAATTGAAAATTTTAAAATCTTTATTAAAACTTCTCTTATTTTTAATTTTAATATGGAGCAGATTAAAACCCATTAACGCTGGCTGTCCTTATTTGAGGACAGGTACTAAATTTGTTATTTTTAAATTATTATTATAATTAAAAATAAATTAAAAATAACAATTTCAGTACCCGTCCTCAAATGGGGACAGCCGGCATTAATGGGTTAATCGGGAACGTAGCAAACACATTTTTTTTTTATATTTTTCTTATTAATTTTCTGGCTATTATAAATATGTAGTCATATTCTGTATCTAATTCATCTAAATGACTAACTTCTCTTTGCAATATTAATGAATAACAACTTTTTAAGTAAATTGTTATGGGTAAAAATATACTTAATAAGAATTAAAAAATATATTGAGAGTGAAGCGAGCAAAAAAAAAACTTTATTGGTCCACAGTTTCGAAAAATAGCTTAAAATGATGTCTTTTTCAAAAACCCTCAAATGACGCCCCTGATTCTCAATAAACAGCGGGTAGTAATTTTTTGTGTAAAATTTATTTTTTACAAAATTTATTAGAAATTGAAGATTTTTGCAGAGAAAAATGTTTTTTTATTAAATTATTGACATGAATGAGTAGTACATAGTAGTAGTAGCTACATACAACCCAACAAACATTAAATCGTCTTAAACAATTGTTTGCGAAATGTCTTAAATTGCATGAATTGCCCCACATGATTTTTTCATGAAATGTTTCTCATGCTCATGGCACTTCTAGCTTACATACTTACATAATGTATATCACACATGTCTCTCAAGAATATTCTCAATAAAAAATTTTCCGCAATCGAGAAATATTTCGCCAAAAATGTCAAATGGCACTATGCCCATATTTCCATTTTCAGTATAAAGTAGACACTTTTTTAAACATTCACAGTACATCGTCAGCTTGGATTTTAATGAATATGACTGTTTTGTATCTAAATTATTTTCATACTCTGTATGTGGACACATGTTGGACAGAAAATATAATATTTTATGGAATGAGTTAGTGACATAAATGATGATATTTTTGAATTTAGGGTTCGGCTAAGGACAAAACAAGTCTAGTTTCCTGTATGTTTCATTATCCATTGATGGTTTTTAATTTAAACAATTTGATTAAAAGGGCCAAGCAGTAATTTAAAACCGAAGTATAAATTGGTATCGCGTTAGATGAAATACGTTTTAAAAACGTTATTATAATACAGCACAACTTAAACCAGAATAATTAAATTTCTATGAATTAAAAAGCCGATTATACAACCAATATTTAATGTTGACTTTTAATCCAACTAAACTTTTTTTGTTAATTTTAAGTTTAAATAGAGTTTACATAGTTAACCTCTTACATGTTGCCTGGTTACATATAAACTATTTTGAAACCATAAATACACTTTATTGCAAAGAAACGTTGTAAAAACCATAGCAAGACGTTTCTATAACCTCTTTTTAAACATTACAAAAACTGCAAAAATACGTTGTAAAAAGGCTTAATTAAAATTGAAATTTTTCCTAAATGCGGTTAACTATTTTGAAACCATAAATACACTTTATTGCAAAAAAAACGTTTTAAAAACCATAGCAAGACGTTTCAATAACCTCTTTTTAAACATTACAAAAACTGCAAAAATGCCGTATTTTTATTTAAAGCTATAACCCCTGTTAAAATACACGGTGGTATTTGCAACTTTATAAAAAATAGTTTTTATAACGTAGCAAAAACAACTTAAGTTTAAAAAAAACCAGTAAAGAACGCCGATTATACCCGTATGAGTACTTGTGTATTATTTACAACTTTGTACGTGTCTATTTTGTCTGTACAATAAATATAATTGGGTAAATTGATCAGAACCGCTGGAAATGACATAAAATTGATTGCAGCGCCATAATGGTATTTCGTGGAACTTTTTTGTCTATGAATGAAATCTTCATTTTTTTATTCTCTATCATTTTTGTTATCTTAATTTT
Organism: Platyura marginata; assembly: GCA_026745375.1. Classification (NCBI taxonomy): domain Eukaryota; kingdom Metazoa; phylum Arthropoda; class Insecta; order Diptera; family Keroplatidae; genus Platyura; species Platyura marginata. Next base: position 29,522 of record JANSTT010021373.1, on the reverse strand, counting down.
TTTCGTAATCTAAATACTTTTTGAGAAATGATTAAAATCCCTAGAAATTCAATAAAATTGATTGCAGCGCCATACCGCTAGGTCGTACAACTTTTTGGTCTTTGAAAGAAATCTTCATTTTTATATTCTCTATAATTGTTGTCATACTCATTTTTTCTACATTTCGTCTACCTTTCGAGTAAATGAATGGTTTATATCAAAAATAGGTGCACACTGTTCCACAGCATCCCCTATTTTTTGTCTCATTGGCTCCAAAAACAATAGAGATCTTATTCTAGAACTACATAATAAACTGTCAAAATTTCAGCTTTCTAGCTTTAGTCGTTTGGCCGGAATCTTGATCAAGGACAGACGGACAGATGGTCGGACAGACGGACAGATGGACGGAAGGACGGACGGACGGACATGCATATTTCGACTTTGAATTTTACGAGAAAGTCAATGATATTGAAATTTTTTTCTACGATGAGTAAGGGGCGTTACAAACTCCGTCCCAAAGTTATAATACCCTTCGATTCACATCATACGGTTATAAAAACCTGTCCAAACACAGTTGTAGCAAAGTTGGTGGGAAGTATTATTAACGTTATTAGCACTCTTTTAAAACTCTCTTGCTATTTTTAACTAGATTTGTACAACCATTGCATTACCGGTTTTTAACTACAAATTGCTACTTGGGAGGTATTAACATGAATCGAAAATTTACTTTCGATTGTTCATCAATTAACAATAATTTAAATGTTTTATCAAACCAAAAGTAAATATAATATGAAAACAAGATTCTCTACGAAACTGAAATAAATATCGATTATATGTGTGTGTTGGTAATAAAATTTTCTTAGCTATTAATACTTTTCAAATATTAAATTAATTCATTCATTAGATTACTTTAAACTTTAAACAATTTTTGTTTTCATCTTGTTTTTTTTTCTTTTTCTTTTTTTTTTTTGAATTACTCACCTTATGAATTTCATAATAATGTTCTGTGTCCGCCTAAACATATACTTAGTTTTATATATATATATCTCGGCTGACTTCTTGGCCGCATTTAAACTATTTCGCTCGTGAATAATACAGTTCAACAACGAAATTTTTTTTTTTCTTTTTATTATGATTTATTTATAATTAGCACCGCATTTAAATTAACGTAAATGTTTTTTCCGTAAATTCCTTCAATAAATATACACACACCACAAAAACAAAAAAAAAAAAAAAACAAAAAATAACAAATTCAAATTTAAAAAAAAAAAATAATACCACAGAGTTAATACTACTCTTCTCACAGTAAACAGAATTTAATGTACAATGGCGTTTCTTTTGATAGTCGTACAGAGGAAAAAAAAACAATTTTCTTTGCTAATGAAACTAACAACACTGAATACATAATATTTTCAACTAAATGATGATTTGGTGAATATTTCCACTGTGGCTATTTGCACAAAAAAAAAAAATTAATTCAAAGTAAACATCGACAATAATTATATGGCCTAAACACTAAAATCAATCACAAATTTCTATAATCACAGATACATAAAATTATGTTGTAAATACAAAACTTTTCCGCAAATAAAGCGTAATAGGACACACGGAATACATTTTTTTGTTGATTTTCTTTTCTTTTTTTTTGACGTATTTTCCTTGGTTGGTGTTGGTGTTTTTCGGTTTTGTCTTCTTTTTTTTTTGAATAAATTTCCTAGGTCTCTGTCGACCATCTATGGTCGACGATTGTCAATCAAATTCCAGTCTTTTTCGGTGAAAAACATTTTTTTTTTCATTTATAAATATTGATTTGTGTTGTTGCTATAGTTGAAAAACCATACTGTGCAGTTTTTCTTTTTTCTTTTAATTTTTATGTAACTTTACACATTTTGACTGATATATTTTCCCATAAGGAATTTTCAGACAGAAAGCTTTCTTCCTGAACAGTAAATGTTCTATCAATCCCCCTTCTATGGTTATAGGAGATTGCGCAATGTGTACAGCATAATGAAATTTTACAGGGTGATGCAGACGATATTTTGAAATCATAGATCAGTAGCTATGTAGTACATAAAAGCTACTATATTGAGTGTTCAAAGTAAAATTGTTTAAATTGTCTAAGGCTACGTATAGAGTTCGTCCCAATCAGATGTTGTCCTTTGTGCGAACTACTATAGATTAGGAATTGAGCTTTATCTTTTGGAGTAGGTTTTTTGCTTAACAACGTCAAACAAATTGCTAAAAAGCTGAATTGTTCAGAATCAGAATATATTCCTGACATAATCATTTGATCATAGTCCCAAAATCAAGAAAAACTATTTTCCTGTCATTGTCCAAAAAATCCTATCAAAATCAAGAAAAACTAATGTCCTGTCAGCTTTTTTTCATTGTTAGACGAATTTCTATATTTTCCATTAAAATTAACCCGTTATCTGCTAGCGTGTCCATATGGACACAGCGAGCTAAGGTTCTCTAAAATTTGCTATTTCCGTTTATTGGAACTCTTAAAACCTGTAGGCCGATTCTGGTTCGATGAGATATTTTTCTTACTATGCTCATTCCATACAGAAAACTATATGTAAATTTGTAGTCAGTTCGGTCGACATTTTTATTCTGGAAGATAGTGGGTTAAAAACTTTTTTGTCGGTAGTGTTAATGTTTGTCAATAATTTTACCGTTTGGTATGGAAATAATTTATTTATTTTAATGTACCTTAATTATGGTGCCCGGGCATAGTGTGCCATTTGTCCATTGAAGAACCGACCTTGCTTCTTTCTTTTATGTATTACATTTTTGGGTAACGAACTGTTCTCACAAACAGATGGTGACCGATAAAGTAAATCGAAATTTTTCATCCAGAAGACTCGATATATTCTAATAATGCCATAGGAAGAATGTGGTCGCAATTCTTTTGATTGAATTGAACAAATTTGGATAGATACTTCAAAAAATGTCGGTTGAATCTGTCAGACAGCAAATATTTCATGTTTGAAGAACCAAAGGTCCCTAAAGTTTTCCTTCATCTTAAAAAAAAATGTTTAATAAAATGTTTAGTGCTATATTATTTTTGCTCAACAAATCCCACTGACCATCGGAAGGTAATTAAGAAAAAATGTTAAAAAAAATTAACTTCCTGCAGAAATATTCGTTTCTCAAAGGTTTTTTTTAACCTGTTCAACACATTTTATAAAGAAAAAAAAATCCAGTCCAATTGCGTGGGATTTATTGATTTGTCACCCATTTCGCGAGAAAAAAAATTAAAAAAACCAATAAAAACGCTACTGCATGCCAAATTTTAATAAATTGCTAATTATCGGAATGGACAAAATTCCCACCACCCTTCCTACAAAAATGTTTATATTCTCAGTTTGTTCTCAGTCATGTAAACAGCTATAGGAACTTGTCATTCTATAATGGTGGGGAGGGGGTGGGGGGGAGTTAATATTAAATTTTTGTCTCTCTGTAAAGATTTTCTAATAAAATCTTGAGCAACTGTGGAGGCAAAACAGCTTCTTCCTAGAATTGAATCATATTTTGTTATATATGTTCTCCAGAGAATATTAATGAGGAGGAGTTCCATCGTTGAAATCTTTAATAAAAACTAGCTGGCTAAGAGGTATCCCTATTTGAAAAAAATTAATGAGAAAACATATATATTTCTGGCGATTCTCGGCGAGCGCTTTCCAAATTTCGAATACGCAGTGTTCGTAGATCCTCCTCCACACCATATCTATCCATCTTTCTCTAAACCTTCTTCGCCATCGGTTTTCTTCTATGTTCCGCAGCTGGCTCTTTTTTTGCACCTCTATCGTCCACCATTCTAATAGCATGTTCTGCCAGCAAATTCTGGCACCCCATTATATTTTCACTACCGTCTCGCGTAGCTCACTATTCGTTCTTAGATCTCCTTGACAACATTTGATCACATTTTTTATATTAATCAAAAACGTTATTCGATCCACCCTACATTGCATACATATCTTACTCTATAATTAATATTAATGTAAACACATCATATACATACATAGTACATATGTATATACACCTACAACTACATACATACAAACATGACTACATCTGTTGGGTATAGAGAGCTATAAGAAAATGCCCAAAACAATTTATAAGCAGATTTTCCATCCTTCTAAAAATCTAAAACCATCCAGCTGACAATTTCACGTTAGGATTTATTATGATTGTCCACTCGTAAGTATGGACCTGTATGTTAGATAAGCAAATGTCGACATCCTGCCCTGCTGTTATGGGTTATGGGTATTCAGTAGATGCCTTCTATACCTATCATTGAATAGAACATTATTATTGCGCATATCCCCAGAACTGGGTCCATCTATGTATATTAATGTTCCTATATGGTACATATATGGCGAGCTATACCTTACCTATGAAGTTATAGTTCTAGGTATCGACTATTTTTTTTTTTATAAAATATTCTAATATAGAAATACAGAAATATATCTAGCCACATTCACAAAGGGTCGCGAATTATTTACTAATTCCAAATGCACTTCCGCCGCTTCTCTTTCTTCTCTTTAAAAACAAAATTGAATAACTTGTTGATAATTAACCTTTAACCTTTAACGGCGAGAAATTTCATTCGATAATATATATTGTGCTATTATGGTCTTGGGGAAAGGTGGGAAGGGTAACATTTTGATGGAAATCATGCTGTTCTGCCAGGTAAAATGTTTTGTGGATAATTAATGATGGGGTAGGTACATACATACGGAGAGGTTATAGAGTAAGGTACATATTTATAGATTTGGCTTATAACATTTAGGTAAAAAGTTTAATTGATGGATGGGTACAATGGGCCAATCGATAGTAAGAAATATTTTAGCTTTATGTTGGATAACATTGTAGGTATATCTATAGATAGGTGTTCGTTTGGTGGGGCACATGTTTCGTTCAACATTTTTGGAACATACTTGAGCAATAATGAGGTTTTGTATCAAGTTTTCATGGGCTACGTTGAGAATTAGTCGAATTGATTGAAAACCATTCAAAATCCATTCCTTTTCTCGTATAACGGGGATTTGTATAACACGGCATTTTTGTACCTGTATTGGCATATTGGCATTAAAAAAAAGTATTATTGTCCCCCACCTGTACCTCAACAATTTCAGTCAGCAGACGCCTATGGATAACACTGATGGATAGATAGATTAAGATTAAGAAGAAAAAAAGGTTTGAATTTTACTGTATAATGATTGTCTTGACAGGTTGAACATTTGACAAAACTAAGCGATTGATCGTGACCTTTAACTTATTTAGAAAACAATGAAAGGTCAATAATTGTGCTTCAATAAAAATTTTCATCTAATCAAGGTTAGGTTAGGTTATGTGGCGGTGCCTTAATGCGCCTTCAGCATAGACCATAGTCCATAGCTATTCTACTGTTTTTTAAGTCAAAATACATTATTGGCACAGATTCTCCTCTTAGATTATTTTCAATGAAATTATGAAATTAAAAAAAAATATTCCTGGTTCCTGTAATATACGACATTTTTCAAATTTTTCCCCAAAATATCAACAATAGTTGAAATTGAAAAGAACATTGCAAGTTATTACAGGCTCAACTGTTTTTTAGTTGAGCTTGTGTGAGCTAAGGCCCAAGGAAAAAAAAGGGTGTGATGTGTAAGGCGTTTTAAAATTTATCTTTTAGATGAGGGAGGTAGCAAAAAAAACTGAGCGGTTTTTTTTACAAATATCTGCGATCGTTACAAAAAAAAACCAACTTTTTTTTTACAAAAAAGGCTCTTCTTGAGGAAATCATTAAATGAAATAATAAATTTAAAATAAATAGTGACGTGCAGTATTACAATTAGGTAAATACTCTTGCCGAATCTAATTACTTAATACTAACGGTGAATTGTTGAAGTTTGACCATATTGATCATAAAATCGAGTGTTTCTCTATCTAGATATGTGCTGGCCTATATTGATAATTATCAGGCCAAATAACTCTTGTACCTTTCTAAAGGTTTTTTCGGATCAAATTATAAGGTGGAAGCAACTTTAAAATTGACTACTAATACTACTACTACTACCACTATGATAAGTTTCGGTATTTTTTAATTAATTTATAATTAAATTTCCGCAAATACTATAAATGGTCCACATACGAAGGCACGTCCCCTTTTTATGCTCTCCATGAGCGTCATGAGCGGAAAGGTTCAGGCTGCAACGGAAAATTGAAACATTCGACACGAAAATTCGTATTTTTCATACTGTTTTTTTTTTAAATATCCCGCGTGTTTTCTACTTAAATCGAAATAATTAAATGACAAATAAATTTAAAATAAACGAACCTATCGCAGGAAGGGGCTAATCATTTTAGTTGGAAGATGTTTGATCATATATTTAAATAATTTATTTATAATCACTTCCAACTCCTAATTGTAGTGATTAAAATCAATTTTAAAAATCTTTTGACCTATAAATTATAAGATGTTATTCAAAGAATTAAATTCCAATTATTCTATTAAATTAAAAGATATGTAAATATTGACGCCATTTTCTAAAATTGACCAAAAACTACAACAACCATTTTGAATCTATGGCTTTTGGCTAAAAACTAGTCCAACCACAGGCATTTAACCTACAGTAAGTCTGTGTAGCAAATAGCAATATTGCTATTGATAGCAATATACAAAATTTTTCATTTGAAAAAGTAGGCTTGCTATTTTACAATATGGATGTTGTTTTAGCAAACTTTGAGCTTTTAATGTATTGTAATTCCTTTAAAGTTTAAAACTGTCAAAACAACTATACCTCGCGATCAGTATAGTATATTAGTATAGTTATAGTTATTTCAAAATATTCAAGTTGCTATTTTTTTTTTGTATTATTGTACAGTGGTAAGTATCCCAAGTTTACAGATGGCGCGTAAAAAAAAAATAAAGCTTTTTAAACAAATTAGTATATATACAAAAAAATTAAAGAGAAATAGCAATTATTGCTATCTGCGCAGACTTGATTTGATCTAATTACAAATTATCTATTCAATAGAACAGCCACCAGTATATTCAATTTAGTGACCACTCTATCTACAGTAAAAATACGATATGATAAATGAAACGACGGAAGCGACATTGGTGTGAATTGACCATCACAATAAGAGAAATATTTCGTTCAGTGGAATTTGGGAGTAACAATTTGACATTTCCGATAAGCGCGATATAAATAAATGGTAGTGTAAACAAAAACACGATCGTTTCACGTGTTTATATTATTTATAATCTATTCCATTTGTGAATAAAAAATTGAGAATTTGAAACAAAATTTATGCGACAAATATTTCCAAATTCAACAATAAATTTTAATTACATGATAATTATCTTATCATCGCACAAATATTGCAGTTTTATTGACATACGAAACTCTAAGAGTGTTCTATTAGTAATTAATTACGTACGTGTTTTATTTAGGAATTTTTTCTGGAAAAATATTCAAGGTAATTTTCCTCAAATATGTTTAGATTGCAGTGGCAAGAAGGCGTTATTTTATTGATCTTTTGTTTCATTCTACACACCTAAAAACATTTCTCATACAAAATTAATTTTCAGTTTTCAGTAATTGAATGGACATGGGACTGCATACGATCTATATGCCAACCGATGAAAATCGGGCAAATGCCTATTGTAGTTGTCGTCAATATTATGTATATGAAGGTCCACTGAATAAACAGGCAAATGTATGTCGATGTGGTGAAGAAATTGATACGCTCAAATGGAATTGGGACACAGAAATTCCACGTCGTGAATTGCAAATAACATCGGGCACCGTACTCTTTTATCCCGTATACAGTCAGGGTACGTTAATTGTTCGTGGTGATACGCCATTGGAAAAACGATGCATTCATTTTTGGGAATTGAAAATTGTCTCCTATATGTATGGAACAGATTTGGTGAGATTTGTTTTAATTAATTTTTTTGTTGATAGAAATATGTTTTTCATAATTTTTTTTTTTTTTGGTCATCATCATCTTAGATGATCGGCATCGGAACAGATAAAGTTGATTTGATGTCTCATTTGTCCCGTTTTGCAAGTGTTCTCGGTTTAACCGATCAATCATGGGGTTACTCGTACCGTGGCGTTGTACAAAATTGTGGAAAACTAAAATATTATGGTAAAAAATATGGTCAGGGATGCATTATTGGCGTTTACTTGGACCTGTCCAAAGGTCACTTAGAATTTTACATAAATAGAAAGTAAGTAATGACGATCCCACTTGTGAGTTGTTCTGGTTTTTAATTTCTAATACTCATGTAGACCACAGGGACTGGCATATTGTAATATTCCCGTTGATTTGGAGACGCCAATTTATCCAATGGTAACGTCAACATCGGCAAAATCTTCCGTCAAACTAATTAATGCCGTATCGTTTCGAGAGTGCCTTCAATTTCGTTGCATGAAAGTGATTGGTCGATATCCTCATATGGTTGCGGTAATTCTTACTGTTCTAAGATTTTATCCTTAGAATTTTATTTATTAAAACGTCATAATTTATAGGAAGTGAAAAAAATGCCCGGCCTAAGACAATTGTGTCGTGATTTGTGGTTTTTGCAGTGCAAGGAACGGTATCGATACAATAATGATTTTAAGAAAAACAATATGCTCCTGGAAGACGAAGCCATTGTTTGTGGTATTAAAAAAAAGAAAACTAAAAAGGATTTGAAACTGGAAGGTTATTTTATTTCCCCAATTTAATTCCGAAGAATGAAACAATTTTTGAGATTAACACTCGTTTGGCTTTTAGATGACGATGACGCTGATCTATTACTTTTGGACACTGATTCATCATGTTCAGATTTGGACGAAATTAGCGATTTAAGTATTGATTCAAGTGATGACGACCGTAAATCATATGCTTCGACGTGATGATTTTCAACCCCGGGAATTTATTTTCTTTTAAATTATTTTTAATTGCACTTTGTTTACTTAATATTTTTGTCATTCTGTGTTTTTTTTTTTGTGTGAATGTAGCCGAACAATTGGCTCCACTAAGTAGTATACTACGAATATTTTTTATTTATTAAATAAATTACGCAATCTACATATACATAATGTAGTACATACTTGCATAGTACAAAAAAAAATGGTTTTGAACTCGTCCTGACTTCCGAAAAAATATTTTGTTTTATTTTGCATCATCATCTCAGTTGGGAGTTACTAAGAAATGCTACTGGAGCAGATAGGAACACGTATAAGTTGCATCACTAGTTGGCGCTCAATCAACAAAATTTACAGAATTTGCAGAAAAACCCCAACAGGATCTCAAACAACAATTTTGAATCCGATCAAATATTAATCATTTTTATAAATTTTTATAAACCTACAGCATTTCTACAAAAACAAATCTACTCATAAACATCCTCTTTGTCCGCAATATACCTAATTATATCCGCAGGTCTGAACAGTTTTTCTGCATCCTGATCGGGAATTTCAAAACCTAAAACAACACAGACAAAATGAGCGATTATAACCGAAATTCACATAAGCCAATGATCACTCACCAAATTCATCTTCCATTGCCATTATTACTTCAACATGATCCAATGAATCCAATCCCAAATCGTTAATGAAATGTGATTCCAATTTGAGCTGTCAGAAAATGAAGAGAGAGACAAATACGTTAGGTTAGTCAGACAATTTGTTCCACACAAAACAAGAGTTAAATTAATTTCATCCGTGGCAGCAGCCGCAACAATCACAACATACCTTTTCGGGTGCAATTTTATCATAGAGATTCAACACCAGAACAACTCGTTCCTCAATAAATTTAAGTGTTAGCGGTGCTTTTGCCGAATAGGATCTCTTTGTTGATAGCTGCTGCCAGTGATTTGTCTGAAAATTTTTAAAGAAAAACAAATTAGTTATGGCTTTTTGGTTTTGTGTACCTTATCGGCAGTGATTTTATCGTATGCAGCTACGACTTTCATGACACGCTCTTGTATTTGAGCTGGGGATGGTTTTGTGGAAAAATGCCAAATTTGTTGATGCTGTGGCTGGAGTAGAGAAATTTTTTCTGTTATAGATATAGAACACCACTTCCGCTTTTTTAAGTTTTTTTTTTATATCACCAAATGAAAAAATCATTTTTTTTTGATAAAAAAGATAGGTTATGTATTTAATCGATTCAATAATACAAACTGAAGAATGGAAGAAAAAAAATATTGAGAAAAAAAGTCTTACTTGAGGATTATGTAAAAGCGATGGAATCGCTGCGGTCGCTAATCGGCTTTGCAGACATTTTTGCTGAAGACATACACCAGCAGTGCGTGGAGCTGCAACTCGAAGAATTGAGGCACTTCTGTTGACCACATTACGAAAACCTTGTACGAAACTAGCCATTGCGATAAAAATTTTTTGGTTTTCAATCTGTTTTTATGACGATTTTAGAGAATTTTTCAAAATGCAAATGTCAGATTTCCTCTTTTCGATAATCTTTTAAAACTGCTCCGTGATATTAGTAAAAAATATTGCATAACATAAATGCAGGGAAATGTCTGCATCAAAGGTAAAAGCAGGGATATTTTGTTTTATGTTTTATATAATATTTATAAGTTGTCATCCCTACAATGTATTAAAACGCAAATATTAATAGTAATAAAATCATTTTTGTTTGTTTTGTTTTATAAAATTTGTCTGTTTTTGTAATAAAACAAATTAAAATATCCCAACATTTTGAAAATCCACAAAATTAAATTTCCCTTTCATTTTATTGTTGCCATTTTACCAATGCAATATGTCGAAAAAAAATTTTGACTTAACATTGCCAACATGACGAAAATAATTTTTTACTTGACATCGCGTACGTAACAAAAAAAGTGTTTCTTCATTGTTCAGCGTCTAGTTTTTACTGAATTTATGTGAAAAATAATTAGTTTATTGCCGTGAATAATAGTTTAACCACATAATAATCATTTACTAGACAAATTGACAATAAATTTATGCGCGAAAAATTGTTAGTTACATTGTAAAATGTGAATATAATTTGGGCCCCTTTTACGAGGAAGAAGCCATTTTGTGTGACAATCTTTTTTTCTGCTCTTGTGAAATATTAAAATTGCAAACATTTCACCTACAAAGAAAATACTAAATTCAATACCTATGGCGTCACCATCGCCACAGAATAGTCCAATGCCACCGCCTCAGGCACCAAGTCCGATGGGACCCCCATCGCAAAGTCCAGCTCCATCGCCGTCACCGCATAGTCCGTACAATCCGTCGGGTCATGTACAGGTTTCCCATGGACCGCCGCATGGACCACCGCAACAACAATCACACGGGCCACCACCACAACATCCATCGCAAGGTCCACATCAACCACCGCCCGGTGCTCATATGCCATCACAAGGACCACATATGCCACCGCAAAATCCTCATGGACCACCGCAAGGTCCACCGCAGCACGGCCCTCCGCATATGAACGGTCCAATGGGACCAAATTCACAGCAAGGCGGACCGCCACCACATCATATGCCACCAAATGGACCACATATGTCACAGCATCATCCATCAATGGGTCCCCATGGTACTTAATTTTTACTTGCTAGTTTAAAATTAATTTATGGCTAAAAAAGGTGTTTTTGTAGGTCCACATCCGGGAATGCCAATGCAACCGCAGGGACCACCTATGCCACCGATGGGATATCAACCACATCAAATGCCGCCAAATGTGAGTACATTGCAATTTCAAAAAAAATTGTTACATTCTTGCAACTGAACTCCCTTGTCTTATGATACTAACTACAATTGAATTATTTCTCTTTAACTTATCTCTCACTCACAGATAACATTGGAGTCATTTTTATGTTAAGACCATTTAAGAAACACCACGAATGTAAAATTATTGGACATTTCTATATTTCTAGCAATGCTATTATGATCATCAGAAGTGTCAACAAATATATTACCTCATTGGCTGTCACTGTCCAAATTATTTTGATAACAAAAATTATCTTATCAAATAGCACCGACTAACTATTCAATTAAATTTACTTTGACTTTATATTGATCAAATATGATTTGAGTGTTGTTTTGTCAGTACATTTTTGTGATAAACTTTTTGCTACTTAATGATGAAATGGTTTAAAGTGAATTCAAAGGTAGGCCAAATCCTATTTGATTGATTTATCCTTCTTGATGTACAATCGGGTGTGGCAAAACCAAAAAAAATCAAAATGCAACGTGACTTTTCCTAGTTGTCTCGAAATAATTTATAAGTATGGCAAAGACTTCCTTTACTCCCTAATGATCTTTGAATGACTGCATAGAGAGGGACTGACTTCAAAATATTTAACCAAAAATGTGGGTCACAACGAAATCTATTTAAAAAAAAAATATCCTTATCTTACAGGTTCCCCCTGGTCCTCCACCCGGTGCCGGACAACCTGGTGCACCAGGACAAGAAAATTTAAATGCCCTACAGCGGGCAATCGATTCTATGGAAGAAAAAGGAATGCAGGAAGATCCCAGGCAAATAAAAGTTACATAAAACAAAATAAAAACAAATAAAATAAACTCAATTTCTCAGGTATTCTCAGCTGCTCGCATTGCGGGCCACATCAAAACAACAGAATCTCAGCTCCAATCAAATGCAACTTCTTCGTGCCCAAATTATGGCCTATCGAATGCTGGCACGAAATCAACCGCTAACAAAACAAATACAAGCTGTTATTCAGGGACAACGACAAGAGGGCACTCCACCACAATGTCCAACACCACCATCCAGTCCCTATCCACCGGGTGCTCCTCCCCAATCGATTCCTCCCTCTAAACCGATTGAAAAACCAACGGGTGGACAACCGCCTCAAATTCAAGCACCAACAGCCGGTATGGCACCGTTACAGAATCCGGCACCGCAACCAAATCAACCGCCACGTCCAATATCGCAGGGATCGGCAAATGCTGCACGTCAAGATAAACCGGCTCCGGCACCAATATCGCTAAAACAGCGTTTTACAACGGTTGCCAAACCGGCCGGACTCGATCCGATAACAATACTGCAAGAACGGGAAAATCGAATGGCCTCACGCATAGCATTGCGTATGGAGGAACTGAATAATTTACCAGTAAATATGGCGGATGACATTCGCATTCAGGCTCAGATAGAATTGCGTGCGTTGCGGGTGTTGAACTTTCAGCGTCAACTGCGAAGTGAGATTATTCAATGCACTCGTCGTGATACGACACTTGAAACGGCCGTCAATGTTAAGGCGTACAAGCGAACCAAACGCCAAGGACTTCGGGAGGCTCGAGCCACCGAGAAATTGGAGAAACAACAAAAATTGGAAGCCGAACGTAAGCGACGTCAAAAACATCAAGAATTTTTGGCGGCCGTTTTGCAGCACGGCAAAGATTTCAAAGAATATCATCGAAATAATCAGGCTCGCATGGGTCGCATTAATAAGGCTATAATGAACTATCATGCAAATGCTGAACGGGAACAGAAGAAGGAACAGGAACGCATCGAAAAGGAACGTATGCGTCGTTTGATGGCCGAGGATGAGGAAGGTTATCGTAAACTTATCGATCAAAAGAAAGATAAACGTTTGGCATTCCTGTTGTCCCAAACCGATGAGTATATTGCTAATTTGACGGAAATGGTAAAGCAGCACAAGGTTGACCAACGCAAAAAGAAGGAGGAGGATATCCGTCGCAAAAAGAAATGGAAGAAGGAATTGCTGCAGAGTGGCGAGTACGTGATGATTGACGAAAGTTGTTCGGCAGCTGATTTACGTGTTACTGTAATGGATCAAAATACGGGCAAACGATTGACTGGCGAGGAGGCACCATTTTTGCGTGATTTGCAACGATGGTTGGAATCTCATCCGGGATACGAATGGGTTGATACAGATAGTGAAGGTGACACCGATGACGATGAACAAAATGATAATCGACAAAATAAAGCCGATCTTGATAAATCGAATATAGTAGTGAAGAAGGCTAAAGTTGAAGATGATGAATATCGAACGGAGGAACAAACTTACTATAGCATTGCGCATACAGTTCATGAATCGGTTACAGAGCAGGCATCAATTTTGGTTAATGGCAATCTCAAGGAATATCAAATTAAGGGTCTGGAATGGTTGGTGTCTTTGTACAATAATAATTTGAATGGAATATTAGCTGATGAGATGGGTCTTGGCAAGACTATTCAAACCATTGCTCTAATTACTTGTCTAATGGAGAGGAAAAAGGTCAACGGGCCATTTTTGGTTATTGTTCCGTTGTCAACTCTGTCCAATTGGGTGTTGGAATTCGAGAAGTGGGCGCCATCTGTTATAATTGTTTCATACAAAGGATCGCCAGCTGGTCGACGAACCATTCAAAATGGCATGCGAGCCACCAAATTCAATGTCCTTCTAACAACATATGAGTACGTCATCAAGGACAAGTCCGTATTGGCCAAGCTGCAATGGAAATACATGATCATCGACGAAGGTCATCGTATGAAAAATCATCACTGCAAATTGACCCAAGTCTTGAACACACACTACAATGCACCATATCGTCTACTGCTAACCGGTACTCCGTTACAAAATAAACTGCCGGAATTATGGGCCCTTTTGAACTTTTTACTCCCATCGATTTTCAAGAGTTGCTCCACATTTGAGCAATGGTTCAATGCGCCATTTGCAACGACCGGCGAAAAGGTCGAACTAAACGAAGAGGAAACAATTTTGATTATTCGTCGTTTGCACAAAGTGCTGCGACCGTTTTTGTTGCGTCGTCTCAAGAAAGAAGTCGAATCTCAATTGCCCGACAAAGTCGAGTACATCATTAAGTGTGAAATGTCCACGTTGCAAAAGGTTCTCTACAAACATATGCAAAGTAAAGGCGTTCTACTGACGGATGGCTCGGAGAAGGGTACGAAAGGAAAGGGTGGCGCCAAAGCGCTGATGAACACAATTGTCCAGTTGAGAAAGTTGTGCAATCATCCGTTTATGTTTCAACATATTGAGGAGAAGTACTGCGATCATATTGGCGGACATGGTGTTGTGAGTGGACCCGATTTGTATCGGGTGTCTGGTAAATTTGAGTTGCTCGATCGGGTATTGCCAAAATTGAAGGCCACCAATCATCGTGTGTTGCTGTTTTGTCAAATGACCCAGTGCATGACAATCATTGAAGATTATTTGGGATGGAGACAGTTTGCGTGAGTATAACTTTTTTTCTTATAAGTAATCACATTTTGACAATAGGTTTCTTAAAAAAAATCTTCATTTATAGGTAGGTCTGCAAAAGTTCGTAACCTGTGATGAATAATACTCTAACCAGGAATGCACATATTAATCTTATTTGTAGCAGGGTTTATGGCTGTTTGACGTCTCTCAGAGTGTTTAGTTTCTATATTCCCTAAAAGCATAAAATAAGAATTGGTAAAATGCTTGATTATGTCACACTTTTATTATTGTTATGTACTCTTTGGTAACACAGACGCCTAATCCTCTAGAAGATTTCAGAATGCCTGTACTGGGTTTGTAAATAATCTTTCTGTTTACTCTGGAGTATCGGACTATCACAGGTCAATTCTTGGCATTTCCTTCATTATCACTGCCATTGAATTCTTCATTACTTTCTACACATTTATTTATCGTTTTCACAATTTTCATTTATTTCTTCTTTTGAGCTGATAAGCTTTCAATCCTTTTCGAACTAAATCGATTACCCACAAATCCTGTCAGTAAATTTCCAAATAAATTACCAACACCGCTACCAATTTGACTGGATTTACCTGGATTTGATGTACCCGATCCACCACTAACAACATTCGCCAGATTACCTAGCAATCCAGCATTTGCTCCTACATTACTTAAATTAATGCCACCACCCTAAATAACGGCATCAGCTAACGTTTGAAGTAGAGCCAATTTTCCGAGCGGATATTGCTTTTGGAATTGTTGTTGTTGCTGTCCGACATTGTGATTTTGATAATTTTGATTATTCTGATAATTAGAATCATCACCAAAAGCAGCGCCACTCAATGAAAAATCGACAGAATCCACCACGATGATTGTTTAGATAATATAGAAGAGAAGAGGATCGGTTTCGGCCTCCCGCAACATGTTTCTTCAACGGGACCTATTCATCGCCAACAACTGTCAGTGTCGTACACTTGGATCGCATTCAAATCTCTGGTTGTGGCATCCTTTCATCTGAGTCTCGACTTTCCAGCACTCCTACTTCCAACCGGATTTGTTTTCAGGAGCCTTTTGGCTATACGGTTGTTCCACCCATTTGTTGCACATGTCCCAACCATCTCAGTACTTTCTTTTCAAATATTTTTAGACATAACTAATTCGCTATTCTGTGTCATGCACCACGCTTCCGATTCATATGCAACAATTGGTCTCACTAGCTGTCGATACAATTTAGACGTTTAGGTCTCTCCCCAGTATTTTCAAGCGAAAAAATTTCTGAAGACTAAAGAGCATCTGTTTCCAGAAACCAATTTCCTCTTCACTTCATCGCCCATATTATTTCCACTGTTGACTTGCGAACCAAGATACTTAAAATTGTTGACAACTTCGAAATAATTCTCTTGTATCGTTACTTGATTCGAGATTCTTATACTATGGGAAGCAATCATATATTTAGTTTTCTCGACGTTCACCTCACCTTCAATCCGAAAGGAGAAGTCCCACTTATATAGTCCCACTGTTATAGTCAAAGTAATTCAAAGTAAGTTCTTCTTGTAAGATTTAGGCCGTACATTATGTCAAATACGCCCCCCCCCCCCTCAGGCCATAAATATCTAATTTTTCTGAAATAAATTGAAATCGAATTCACATTACAGATATCTTCGACTCGATGGTACAACAAAGGCCGAAGATCGTGGAGAATTATTGAAAAAATTCAATGCCAAAGATTCCGATTATTTCGTTTTTCTTCTATCAACACGTGCCGGTGGTTTGGGATTGAATTTACAAGCGGCCGACACGGTCGTTATATTCGATTCCGATTGGAATCCCCATCAAGATTTACAGGCACAGGATCGTGCTCATCGTATCGGACAACGTAATGAAGTTCGTGTCTTACGTTTGATGACCGTCAATTCGGTGGAAGAACGAATTTTGGCGGCGGCCCGTTATAAATTGAATATGGACGAAAAGGTCATACAGGCCGGTATGTTCGATCAAAAATCAACGGGTACCGAACGGCAGCAATTTTTGCAAAGTATTTTGCATCAAGACGAAGCCGATGAAGAGGAAGAAAATGAAGTGCCCGACGATGAAGTGATCAATTTGATGATAAGTCGCAGTGAAGATGAATTGGAATTGTTTAAACGGATGGATGTGGAACGAAAGGAAAGAGAATTGAATGGGAAGGCACGTCTGATTACCGAGGCTGAGTTGCCCGATTGGTTGGTCAAGGAAGACGATGAGGTCGATCGATGGAACTATGAGGAGGACAGTATATTGGGACGGGGTTCACGACAACGAAAAGAGGTTGACTATACGGATAGTTTAACGGAAAAAGAATGGCTGAAGGCCATCGATGGTGATGATGATTTCGATGATAATCCAGACGATGAAGACGACCGGGACAAGAAGAAAAAAGCGAAAAAACGAAAGAGTCGCCGTGATATGAATTCCGATGATTCCGACGGTGATTTACCGTTGAAACGTAAGAAACTCAACGATCCCAAAATTAAGAAACAAATGCTTCGTGTAATGAATGCCGTCATCAAGTACACCGACGTTGATGGTCGAATGCTAAGCGATCCATTTATGAAATTGCCGTCACGCCAAAAATTACCGGACTACTATGAAATCATCAAGAAACCGGTTGACATTAAAAAAATCATCCAACGCATCGATGACGGACGTTATTTGGATTTTACCGATTTGGAAAAAGATTTTGTGCAACTCTGTCAAAATGCCCAAATATACAATGAGGAAGCATCACTTATCTATGAGGACAGTATTAATTTGCAATCGGTGTTCTTTAATGCTAAGCAAAAACTTACGCTCGACGAGATATCCGATGATGATGAGCCCGATGATAATTCCGATGATGAAAACAGTAGCGTTAAAATGAAATTAAAATTGGCAAAGCCCAGTAGTCAGTCGTCGTCGTCATCGAGTAAGAAATTGATGCCGCCCAGACGAAAACGTTCGGCACAACAGAAAAAGTATGCAATTTCCGATGATGAGGATGATGACTTGGATTAGGTTCAATAAGAAGGAAGCCATTTTTTTTTTTTAATTATTATTTAATTGTATTTATAGGCACCACAAATAATCTCTTTATAAACAATAATCAAATATTAATTTAAACTTTTATGTAGGCTATAGCGTTCCATCAGATATGTTAATCGAATTTTAATGGAGTATTTAGTGAATTGAAAATAAACATCTTTAAACATTACGATTGTTTTCGAATTATGGCATCTTCCCAACAATTGTTGGAAGATAGGATGTAAAAAAGAACCCAACTAGCGAACTTAAACGCAGTGCTCAAAGTAAATTGTTCATCTTTTCCAGCAGTTCCGATATGCAATCGTGCAGAGGAAATATAATCGGTTGAAGGTTCTTGGTCGAATATAAATCCCAATTCTCTTCAATGTAATTGATGGCAACAATAATCTGGAAAATAAAAATTCAATAAAAACGGAGAAAAATTTCATATGGAAAAAATTCTTTAACCTCTGATAGTAGAGCCAATTTGTCACAAAATTCCAAATCAATGGTTGAGCTTTCGTTTTCTTCGAATTTATCAGCCGATGCTTCAATCACACACGTAATCTCATCTAGGAAACATTTCAATTGATTAATGTTCACATTCAACTTATCGAACATTTGCTGATCTCGATGCAGAAGACTCGAAATGTCGGCCACATCAATTTCCATTGCTTGAAATTCTCGTAGCCTTTCTTCGGTTAGTTTAGGCACATTTGTAATCGATTCATTTAACCGGCTTGGTTCAGATTGTTGTCTTGCGATTTTTTTCGATGATCTCATTGATGGTACCGTCGGAATCGAATATATGGTCATATTAAGAGTTTCATTTATGGCTGTCATGTTCAATGTTCTTGTCGAACGAGATTTGTTCAGTTGTTTTTCATTCTGTGTGGGACGTTTTGATTTAATTCGTTTTTCGATATTTTCCATTCGACGAAAGAAATCATCGAATTCATCCATTGTTGGGGGACGATCTTCTGCATCATTGTTTGTGGTTTCTATATTGGCATTTTCTGTTTGATTGTTTTTGAATTTATCTAACAGTAGAGAAATATCGACAACATTTTTTGTGTCTATAAGATCAATAAGATCGGTTATATTTTCGTAAACCTTTTGGGCAAGCAATTTTAATTTGTCGTTCTTAAGCTTCTCCATTTCGGAAATTGAAGCAAATAAATAAGCTGAAACAAGAAAAACAGGCAAACTCACTAACTTAACACTGAAAAACACCAAATTTCAGTAGAAATCTTTAAATATAAACAAATTAAAATTAATAACGGAATAAAACCGAAAATTAAAATTGCGAGGCTGTCAAATTTAGTGTTGCCAGTGTTAGTCATTACCCAAAAAACCACGTGATCTCTATCTTTTATTATTTGATCCCAAAAAAAACCACGTGACCCCAGATTAATATCCTTTTGCATATTTCACTTGACGCAACCATTTGTTGTTTTTTTTTTGGTTACGTTGTCTGCCTTGCTCGTGCCATGTTCGGTACTTGTTTTTTTCATCCATCGTCAGTTTGCAGTTTGCACTGAGTTTCGTTTCTGAGTGGAGGTGTTTTCCCAAGCAACCTGAAACATTGTCGTATGATGTGAGTGGTTTGATTGTGTTTGTTGTGCAGTCACAGTGTTTTGTTCTCTCTATTGGCGATGATGCAAAAAAAACTGGTATTTTGACATTCTCAATCTCAGTATGTACAAATAAATTTTTCACTACAAAAAAAAAAGTTACATCGAAGGTGTATTTATTTACAGGTGTTTTTCCATGTAATAAAATCGTAAAAGAAATTGTTTTGGCAAGTTGTGTTGTATTTTTGCAAAGTGTTTTCTGGGAAACGAAGTTTTGTGTGTTTACCTGTACCGCATTTATCATCAATTGAAATTTATACAACGGATCACAATTTTCGGATAATTTTTTTTTTATTGTTCATCTCTAGTTGATCTTAACTACACCCAGAAGAAAACACCAACATACCGTAATTTGTCACAGTGGATTATTATACAAAAGGTAAGTAATTTAAGACGATCTAGTTCCAATTTGTTGGATTTGTAATTATTTTACGAAAAGAGAGAGGAAATCCGCCTTGAAATTCGATATTATTTGTCTTTGATATGTTAATTGTATACGTAAAGTTAGATTGGTAGTTATTTTATACTGTCTTCCCCACCTCCATTTTCATTCTATATAAATATTCTCGTTGCGGAAGAATAAAATAATAATTTTTTAATGATTCTTTCAAATCCAAATATAAAACTAAAAATAAACAATGGAAATAGTTTTTAGTATCCGTAGAAATGAGATTAAGTAAATATATAAATAAAAAAAAAAAGAAACCCAGGCATAAATTGAAGAAGAGTCACACACGCACACATACAGACACACTATGATTGTTTGCTGGCGGTACAGCACACCTACCTGCTTTCGAAAGCATAAAAATGTTTATTTTTTATTGATCATTTTCATATCATTTACATTAATTAGGTTAACATGAAATATCGAGGGGAATAGATGCACACCAAACATCATTTTATACATTTTTGGCTAATTATTCCAATCGAATCGATGTTCCAATAAACAAAACAACTGACACAGACTTGCTAATAATAGTAATCCACAACTATAAAGAATAAACACCTTAAGGTCCATAACTTTGCTGATAACAGTTACATATCTGATTCTTGTTTATTTCTCAAAGAAAACTTCCTTTAATCCACTAAGTTTTGCTAATTGAGAATGATAGAGTCGATTAATATTATGGCATGCCAAAATTGTCTCATGAAGACGACAAAGCCCCTGCACAGTGTCTGATTTCGTTAAACTCGAGCAAAATCTACTCTCCTCGTTTTCTCCCCCTACTGATCTTGTTGAGTTCATAAAATATTTCGGCCATACTTAATTCCAGTTGAGGGGCTTTTTAGATTAATTCTGCTGTTTTACTATTGAACTAGGGCTTCGCATTAAAACTAGTTCTTATCTGTCCCTGTAGGCCTTTTGAAATATTTACTCCCTTTTTTCGTTACCAACCGATGGTTACTCATCTACTCAATGTTGGTAGTCTCCTTTGTCTTAAGAGGAGATTTTCAATTGTACTAACAAATCTACAATCTACAACTTTTTGTTCAGGGAAGAGTCGTTTTAAGTCTCTTTATCATCAAGGCTTAGGTTGTGGAAAGGTTTGCACATGGAGCTACCCACCTCGTCTGCCCTATCTGTTTTTTCTTTTGTAGTCCATGTGGCATGTGAGCATTTGAATGTGAAAGAATAAAATGTAGTGATTGGGATTTTAGTTTAAAAAGTTCAGAAGACTACTGTTCAAGAAGAATTTCAGTAGATTTCTTATTCCAATTCGACCGAGTTTCAAGAGTTCCATTTCTAATTCTTGGTAAACAGACAAAATACCCTCTAACAATTTTTTATAAGACGGACAAAATCCCCCCGGACAAAATCTTTGCTAACAAAATTATTCTTCTTCAGGAAGGATTATATCCCGGAGGGATTTTGTTCGGGGGGCATTTTGTTTTCTTTAAAGAAAATTCGTTTAAAAAAAAAATATCAGGGGGGATTTTGTTCTAGAACCCTAGTTCTTAGTCCTTGTGCAGTTTTCTACAATAAAACTTAAACATGTAGCGTTGTATTAGACGAGTTTCACATTGATTTCCAAATTAGTAGTTCCAGTGAGAAAATGTGTAAAATACTCAATACGTTCCGGACATCCGTTTAAAAAATGTTCCCAAAATTACCTAATGTGAGTAATGGGATTTAAATTGTTTTTTTAGTATAAGTGAGAAGATGAACGTTCTAATTAAAAATGCTTATTAAGTATTATTGACTCTTTTGATAGATTTCTTTGCAGTGTAGATATTTATCACTCCATCACTTTCAATAAATAAATTAAGAAGTAGTGTACGCGAACATAAATTACAGGAAGTATCAAGCGGCATTTGTACCTACTAATAAGTATGTGAATGCTTAATTAGGTAAATCAGAAAGCGAGTAGAACAAAAACGCATAACAATTTGTTCATATCAATATCCGCGACAACCTCTATACAACTATAGAGCAGCTTCGCCATCTTATCGGTACCGGTCACGTTATGTCCCGTGAAAAATTACATCTCTCTGTGAACAATTATTGGAAATATTTTTTTTTTTTTTTAAATTATTATTGAATTGTTTATTACCTCTATTAGTTAGTTAGTTAGGTGAAGTCAGGTATTTCCATTTTCTATTGATTTTCTTTGCGCTGTTGCACGCCATATTGTTGAATGTAAACAAATAAAAATTGATTTACATTTTTAATGTTCGTCAGAGAGAAGAATGGCGTGCAGGTACCTACATTCTGTACAAAATCGTATGTAAGTATATCGTGGCGAGTACAAATGAACTCAATTGACCTTGTCCCATTCATTTGAGTATTTTGTAATGAATTTTTAAAATTTTGTTTAACATTTCTTCTGTTAAGCTGTTAAGTAATATAAATGTAATGTACTTACATATGTACATAAAAAGAACCGAACTACTATATTATGTATAGATAATTAATTATTTATGTATGTATGTCCAAATTGCGCTACCAGACTAGTTCCCAGAGATCTGTAAAATTCTGTTGTGTTCAGTCTTTTGTACTGCATTATTTCCATTTCAAATTACATATATTTACTCAATTTTACCTTTATTGTTATCAAGATCTAATACTTAGTGTGAGAATTTTTTTTATTCTCTTGTGGATTGTTCATCTTTCTTTACATACCTACTTACCTAGCCTACCTATAGTTGAAATGGCGTCATTAAACAGCAAAGATAAAATCCTAGATTTAATTCTCATCTTATTAAAAAAAAAATATATATGGCAATTGCAGCGTGGGTGAGAAGATGAATGACTTATTAAAAGATGCTTATTAAGTATTGTTGACTCTTTATGGGCTTTGTGTGCTCAATAGAGTAAATGAATCATACAATTATATGTAGGTATTTCTTACTTACATACTTACGTTTTGGAATTTGTATGTATTGTTTGTTAAAATTAGTATATTTTTTAAATTCTTCTATTAATTGAGGTGAGGAATTCTTCATAATAACATGCAAAAATATTCTTAGACATAAAAAATGAGTCAAAATTGATCTTAAATTAAAAAAGGTTTTTTTTTACTTTACTTCCATTATATTTGACTCAATTAGAGAAGAAACTCCGAACACAAATTACATGAAACCAATAAACTATGACTATGAGGAGAATTTTCCCTCTATTCTCTTATAATATCGCCAAATGTTCCAAGAGAATAATCGATAGTATAGTTAGACATGTAGACTATTCCATATTGAAGAAGAGTCTGCGGAGCACATCCTATGTGAATGTGAAGCACTAGCCCGCAGCAGACTTCAATATCTAGGATTAGCCTTTCCCTTACCGGGGGAAATAACGACTAACCTCCAAAGGACGTTGATTAATTTCCTAAATAGGATCAATACCATAATGGAAGGAGTGTAAGCCAGTGGTTAAGTACAATAGATCTTCGAAGATGGCGGTACTTAGGGACTAAATGGATCAACCTCTCCCAAATCTAATCTAATAGTGTAAAATTCAAGGCGTTTGTACCAGTCCGAAATAATCATAAAAATATTTGTCAAAAAACACACAGCCCAGAAAAAAGTGACGCACCCACAATAAAGGAGGTGCAACACTCTCTTATGCGTTGGACATGTTATTTTGAGAAGAATTCGCGGAACATTAGCTATATTCCTGTTCTTCATACAGAATAAGTACGTCTGTAAACAGACTTCATATAAGCCGATCAAGTTTCTAACATAGACTTGTGTGGAATTTGAAAATTAATTTTTTTTTTATTCTTAATTAAATTATGTACTGACTTAACTATAAAAAGTACTATAAATTCGGATTAGCAGACGCATACTGACACACTGAGAGGGTTTAAGTACCGAACTACATTTACTTATATCATAAATTAAAGTATAAACCTCAAAAGTTTAAAAAAAAAACTTCTCAAGAATGTTTTTTAGTTATCTGGGGGATGTTGTTTTTTTTTTGCAATCCACCGGTTTATTTTCATAGACTGATAGAAATCATATTTTGGTGAACATAAATTGGGAACAAGCCAAGCTGAAAAAGTTAGATGACTTGACTCAATAATACTAACAAAATTTTCAATTTAAATGTTAAGTATTTCCCGAAACGTATAATTTCCAAAGAAAAAATAAAATAAAAAAGGTGTCATAGTGACTTTGTGAATGTATATCTGTCTAATTGTCACAATGAGTCTGTGTATACATAATCTGATGGAAGTTAATTAAATAAGACGTCGATTAAGATCTTTCTATTTATAAGATAAATTTCAAACATGACCAATATGTTACAAGAACAGTCATGAAGTCAAATTGTGGTTTTTTTTGTTTTACTTTTTAATAATATATATGCTAAACCAAAACTAAGTAAATGACTAACTTTTAATGACGATGTTATTTTTGGAAGTTTCAAATTGCATAATAAATTACCAGCTGGCCTAGTAACTGCATCAAAAACTATTTAGTTATAAATGTTTCGCTTCACCAACTTATGGGAAGTAGCATCTACCTACAGGCAATACTTGTAGTTGTAACATTTTAGTGTATAGTGATGGTAATAAAGACCAACAACTGCAGACATCAATCTGTACCGACATAATACAAGGAAGAAAAATATATATGAAGAAAAATCACGCATGCTGAAATATTATTATCTAAGAGATATCGTATATCTTCTACCATCCGGCAACATAAATTATGGGAAGTACCTATACTTATCTATACCAGCACATTGATAATTTCAACCCCTAATAAACAATGATCAAACATCCGACTTCCTAAATATGTTTTCAAAAAAAATTACAACATTAATTTCCACGTGGTTGAGCTCTTGAGAATTGCGCAAGTGATGCAGCTGTTTCCCTATTACATGTGTACATGCCTAATGTCTAGCCACCCACATTTCTTAAATGGATTAATTTTTAATTTCATATACATTTATGTACACATGGGATAGTTTTTTTTTTTTTTTTTTTACTCGAAACACCTTACTCACCACATGTCCTACATAGATAACTTGCGACGCGGCAAATATGTTTGTTCTATTTTTATAATAAAGTAATTGTAAATATTAAAATTTACATAACAAATAATTATTTACTTATGTAGAATTGTAGAATTATGTACGGTGTAAGTTCATCGAACAGATACTTACTCGTATGTATATACCAGGAAAATATATTATGCAAGTAATTACAAGTGTATGACAATAAATGATGTATAACTTAGTTAAGCGCCTTATTATTCATTGATTTTTAGTTTCTGGAATTTTAAATAGAACAAATATTTTGAAATAATTTCTCAAGTTGACATTAATTATTTTGTCCATTAATAGATTGTTGAGAAAAACTCACAGAGAAAAACCCATCGCAATAAATTGCCAAAAAGGTTCGGTATAATATACAAAAACTGAAAATCATTCCACCGTCCCAATGGTCAATTTTGGAACCCCTCCCCCCTCCAGTACAATTTTTTTGCTCAAATTGATCCCAAGAACACGTTCCATTATCTGGCGGGACACTCTGTATATACTTCGGCTAATTCCATTCCGCATTTCGATGGCCATTTATTGGCTTTTTATATTGAGTGGAAGTCTTCTCTTCTCTCTGGAACTTTCATGCGGTTCCACGAATGTATTCCTTTCGGACGGTATCATTTCTTACTGTATGCATTCTATTTTCGTTCAGTTTTTTTCACAGCCCCAACACCTTTGTTCTTTACTTAAGAGCTGGGAAATTACTGTCTAACCGAGAGGGATCTTTCGTACCTAAATCCACTTAAGATCCTAAAATTCCTAATGGAAACTGGACTTGAGGAGGTACTCTAGGTATTGGAGTTGCTCTATGGAATACAGAAGTAAAGAAGTGGGCACAATTGCTCTAAATACAGGTCGAGGTGCATAGATAATCCTCAACACAATACAATCTATCAATCTACTTAAGAGCCCCGACCTTACAATGGTTTGCGTGCAAATCTTATGTACTTATTACAAAAAAAATGATCAAAATAGGCACTTATTAGCCTCGGAAACCTAGTAAAGCCACTAACTAATCATCATATCTTTAACACAATTGTATTTATAGATTAAAAAATGTCTGGAGGTGATATGATTTCGGATAAAAATTTTGCGAATTAAACTAAGTACTTAAGTACGTACGCTGAAATTTTTTTGCTATAAATTGTACAGTACTTAAACCTAAACATATCTTATAATAAAATTGCTTAAAATATACTCCTAAGTAGGTACTACTTAGTTACTATCTTTATAAAAATGTTGTCGTTGAACAGCTGAGACCGAGGTCGAACAGCAAAACAATTATAGTAACACTAAAACTGTACTTACTTACTTGCTGTGGTTCTTGCTCATACACTTATTTTTAATCAACTGAATGCTATTCTATTCAAAATAATTATGTAGTTGCCTTGAACAATGCAATATGAAAAAATGTATAGAAGCAAGTATGAGATTTCGAAACAGTCTTATAAGTTTAGAAAAGATTATTTACTTAAATTAAAAAATTTACTAATCGAAATAGAAAACATTCTGAGTTAATAAATTTTCATAAACATAAATAAAATATCTATGCCATTGGAAAATGTCTCATATACAGAAAATCACAAAAATCATGTTTAAACAATTTTTTTTTTAATATTTAGCCATCTATTCCCGGACATGATATTTTCTGATGTAAATCAGAAATTTTCTTTGCCAGTCTTGTGTTTATAATATTTCGGTAAATATTATTTTCGTTGATTGTAAAAATCTTATTTTTTGTCTTACTTATTGTTCAATTTTTTGCTTATTTTGTTTTTTTTTTTAAATTTTAGTAAGTAAGTAGTGTGTGATACAAATATGTATGTAAGTAGTAAGTCACAAAGCTATTTAAATAATTGGTTCAAGTAAGGGAATTTCCTGGATTTTTTTTAAAAAAATTGAAAGAAATTTTTTAACCTTAAATTTTTAAAGTTAAAAATCGGATAATAAATGGTTGGTTTCTTTATTTAAAAACCGCTTTTTTCAATTTTTTTGTTGGTTTTTTTGTACATTTTTTATATTTTTACTTAAAATTCCTCCTATACCTAGTAGTAAGTCCAGTAGAATCTCAAAAACTCGAAAATCTCGAAAAGTCGAACACAATTTTACTTATATTTATTTTAAATTTTTACTTAAAATTCTCCTAAACCTAGTAGAATGTACAGTAAAAACTCGAAAAACACGAAAACCTCGAAAAGTGAAGACAATTTTACTTATATTTATTTATTTATTTTATATTTTTACTTAAAAATCCTCCTATAAGTACCTAGTAGCAAGTACAGTAGAATCTCCAAAACTCGAAAAACTGGAAAACCTCGAAAAGTCGAAAACAATTTTACTTAAGTATATTTATTTATTATTTTATGTTAGCTTGTTTTTTTTACAATAAATAATACATAATATTTATAAGTTACATAAGTTACAGACTAAGATAAAATAATAAGTAAAATTGTGTTTGACTTTTCGAGGTTTTCGAATTTTCGAAATTCTACTGTAATTAAATGTCAAAGGTGTCACCACTGTCCGCTTTCCTTTATATAACTGCTTCTACTTAATTGCTTATCCTAGCCTAACAACCGGTAATGGTTTCGGTCTCCCTCAATTATGCCTCCTCAATGGGAACCTATTTAGTGCTGTCACTTGGGTAGCGTTCAATTCTCTGGCTATGTGTTCCATTTTAGTTTGGGTTTTCCAGTATTCCGGATTGCAGCTGAATTTGTTCTTAGCAGCCATTTAGGTTCTCCATTCGTTGTATAAAAATCTTAGTTAACTAACTTTGATAGTGCCGAATTATGTCCGGTCTATCGTGAAGTCTATACAATGTGTGGTCATAAGGTGTTTTTATAAAATTTTACTTAAACTTAAACTTAATTGAGAGCAACCTCTGTGTCGTCCACCATACTTCCGATCTGTCTTAGTATTTTTGAGCGAAAATTATTCTGAAGACCATTGAAGGATTGAAGCATCTGTTTTCATTTCCAGATGCCACTATACTTTTCTCTTCTACTAACCTACTTTTGTTATAAAACAAAAAAATTAGCCGCAGTTGTTAACTAATTTGTCATAGCTACTTAGTTAATCACTTTTTAACTATGAGCTATTCTTTTTTGAATGGTATTTTGTTTTAAAATTAAGCTGTTCAATTTGTCTGCAGGTTTATATGTACATACATATATACATATAGCTGTATACATATATTACTTACGTACACATTACCCGTCAACTTATGTCACTAAAATGTATCAAACTGTCAAAAAAAAAAAAAAAAATTTAATTTAGAGAGAAATTTTTCTAAATGTCTTACTTTCTTTGCCGGAATAGAATTTATGAAGTCAAAGAATTATATTACAACTTAACTAAGTATGTTTATGTACAATTTGAGAAAACGACATGAAGTAATTTATTGTGGTTTTTTTTCTTCTCTGTTTAATTGTAAGCCCAGTAAGCCCAGTAAGCCATATGTTTATTAATTTTGCATCTGCATGGTGTCATATGGTTGATATTTAATGCATTCGATGATTATAGACTTTTATGGTTTAATCTTACAAAAAAAAAAAACAAAAAACAAAACAAAACAAAACAATGGATAAAGGGGCGTTTGTAGTTCATATATATGTAAGTACAAGCAATTTTGTTGTTGTCAGTATCGAACGTGATTAAAATATTGTTTTTGTACAATATTTTTGAAAACTGGAACCGCAACCAGCAGCAAAAAAAAAACATATTAATTGTAATTAATTATCGATTATATATTTTTTTTTATTCGACGTTTTTAATTATTTCATTTTCTTTTCTTGTGGTTTTTTTTTTGTTCCAACTGATTTTAATTAAGTATTTCAAGAAATTATATATTTTTTTTTTTAAATTAATTTCAAAGATTAACATGACCAAAAATGCTTTTACTTTCTACGCGAACATTTTTTTTCTTTAATTTATTTATTTGTGACGTAACTATTACTTATGTCCGGTTGAAAATGTATGTATAGACTGAGTAACTTATATTCGAGATTATGAAGAAGATTAATCTTGATTAAATAAAGATGATGGACCACAGAATGCTTAAAAGAAATCGAAACTAATATATTTTAAACATGTTTACGCTCTGTACTTGCATACTTACTTAGTTGTGAAAATATATTTTACATATCGAGGGCTTATATTCAATACTGTCTATCTGCAAAAACACGATTTTTCAGGAGAGCGAAAAAACAAGTTAAGT
>JANSTT010021372.1:60231-104055 GCA_026745375.1 Platyura marginata | reverse complement strand
CATTCTCGGATCAGGAGTTCATAAGTAGCAGCAGGTAACTGGACCCAGAGATGGCGCTGCATGTACCGTTTTGAAATCGGATTTTTGAAAATTTTTATTTATCGAGATATTTTCATGAAAATTGGTATTTGGGGGTTTTGAGGGATGGCCGTTCTAATGGCGTTATCAGTTTTCCGATATTCCTTCATTTTACATGTACCATTTGGAAATCGGTTTTATGAAAGTTTTTCGATATCCTTACATTTTAAAGAAATTCCAAGCTGAGGTAAATTCTTGTTGATCTTTGCCTGTAATGCTATTTGATGATTCTTGTAGATCTTTATCTGAAATTCATACAAAATAAAAGACGAATTTTTAAGTTTCTCCCATTTATTTATAGAATTTTTTTTTTGCGCTTTAATTACATTTCATTAACAATTTATTTATTATTATTATTATTATTCCGGGGCACCTACATACAGCATTCATTGTCCAGTATTTTGTGGCTCCAGAAGTTCCGTTAGACCTGTTAGTGTTTCAGAAATTTCCTAGAATGTAGATCAAATTAATATTTGAAATCTTTTGTACGTCCGGTTCCAGAATATTGTTTCCTACCATTTTTTTTTCGTTTCGTTGATGAATCGGTAACTGTGTATACAGTGAGAAACGGACGAAGTTAAACAAACAACAACAAAATTTCAGACAAAATGTGAAAAAATGCCAATTTTCGTGAAAATATCTTTTAATAAATAAGAATTTTCAAAAAAAAAAAAAAATCGAAACTTGAAAATGGTTCATGTAGTACCATGTCCGAGTTGAGTTAATTGCTGCTAGCTGTCCCACTAGTGGCTGCTCTACAGTTTTCTTCATTCTTAATTTTTTTTAGCTGGAATTTGTGCGTGTGATAAATAAAAACAACGGAAAAACCAAATTAAAACAATTTTCAATTTTTCTTTTATTACATTTTTTCATATAATATTTATTTAATAACAATTTTTTTCTCAGAGTGTTGTATTTTGGTCGATATTATAATTTTTTTTATGTAATTAACTATTTTATGGAAATTTTTCTGGGTTTTTGTTGTTGTTGTTGTTGCTATAATGCAAGTTTTTCAGTGATTTATTTTTGTTTTTTTTTCTTCTTCTTATTGTCCATATACAATTTTTTTTCTTTTACATAAAATATTTTGTTGTTGTAAAATTTCTAATTTCATAGGATTACAAAGTGCTTTTTCCAATAATTGTTTTAAATTTAAAATATGCATAAGATTTTTGATATTTTTTTTTTTTTTTTGAGTGTATAAGAAATATGACTATTTTTTTATGATTTTTTTTTTACTTTTCTTTTTGATCCTATAAAAATGTAATTGCGAGAGAGAAATATTTGGTGTAGGTACATATTTACATTAAATCTTCTTTTTTTTCTATTTCATTTTTTTAAAAATATTTTGTCTAATTTTATCTTAAAAACGAAGTAGCTACAGTGAGAGGTGTCATCATAGATAAACAATGCACAGATATCCAATTTGAATATGAGATAGTAGAAAATTGTTAGAAATATTTCCAATTTTTTTTTTTTGGCTCAACGACATTGTCTCGATGAGAAGAGAGATGGTTAGTGGGTAAGGGGGGTGTTTTGTCGTTTCTACTAAGCTGTGAACAAATTTTGAAAATTGAGTTTTTTTTTTTAAATCACTGGCAAAACCATCTCTAATCTGTTTATTTATCTATGATTTTTTGAGATGAAATTTTTTGTTTTTTTTCAGTAGCGACTCGTGAAAATTATTGGCCATTTTTGTGTGTTTTGTTCGACACAATTTTGAGCTCATTCTTTGCTATTTACTTTGTATTATTTTGAATTTGTCACATTTTCTACCAAATAAAGTTTTTTAATCATGAAAGGAAGAAGAAGAATTTTTCATTGTTAGAAATTTGATTACCCTTTTTTTTGGCTCGAGTTATTTTCAAAATAAATCGACGATTATCAATATTGTAATTGTCACGAGCCGCCACTGTAAGTTTTTGTCTAAATATAATTGTTGGACATTTTTTTTTAAATACAATCCAATCGGCGATATGACTACGTTCGTCTATTAGTGACTAAGATAAAATAGACCTAACTCTACATTATTGGAGTTTTATCATTTTTATGCAAAATATTTGCGATTTAGTATTTTTTATTTTTTTTTATATAAATAATTCAGTGTTCTCTAGTTATCTAAATTAAAAGGCAACAAGAACAAATATTTATATATAGATCTAGATATATATATGCATATGTATAAGTAAAATGTATCAGTATTAGTGTGAATTGTTCTGTTGTGTATACAAATATGTCATGGAGGATATGTGTAATTATCTAGATTTACTTTTAACTTACAATTTGCAGATGATCATCCTGAGGTATAAATAGAAAACGAAAAAAAAAGAAAAAAATCTAATTCCAACCGCAGATTTATCACAAAGATCCACCAGATGTGATCCATTTCACTGAACTCATTCTCATATAGGAATGTTAAGCAACTAAGTGTGTATGTGTGTGTGTGTGACTCAAGGAGAGATGACAGTCCAGAAGTTCAACATAAAATAATTAATCAATTCGTTATTACATCACGATCTCTATCTACATTTTAAAGTTAGCATCCTTTTCTCTATGTCCTATCCTACATTAAATATATTTATAGATAATTCGCGAGTTATTTCATTTTGTACACAAAAAAAAAAAATCCTTCCCTACCTTACCCCCTCCCCTCCCCTTCTAAACTAAATAAAACTTGAAACATAGAATTTCTTCAGTTTACCATATTTAATTCGTCGACTCCACCATTTTACCCATCGCTAATCAACCTGATCAACGGATTGCTGTAATGGTACTCTGGGATATAGCTGGAAAATGAAAGAAAAATTAATTTTCCCAATTCCGAACATACGAGCCGATTGATGGATCGAAACTTACACCCAAAAGATTTCGAGGAACATATCCTTCTTTGCCCGATTGTATTCTTGCCCACCACCATTCACGTTCGGCATCATCGCCTTTACGAAGTATCGTCAGCCGATCGTTTACCTCAAAACTTAATTCGTCCGACTGTTGAGAATCATAAGAAAATACCGCATGCACTTCGCCATTATTTAATATTCCTAATTTCTCCTGAATACCTAGAAAATGTTAAAATTGGTCCTCTCCTCTAAGTTAAGTCGTTCAACGAGCAATTAGCACCACTTACTATATAAATACTCAGAACATCCATCAAATCCTTCTTCATCTTCTTCGCATTTTTCGGCTGGCGTTTCATGGTCCGATAGTGTAGCGGCAAATAGACAGGCACCGGATTCAACCAGAAATTTTACCATTTCCAAATTGTTACAACTGGCCGCACAGTGTAACGGTGTCCAACCATCGGAATCTTGTGCATTCACGTCACAGCCATATTCAACGAGAAATCTGTTCGCATCAACAACAAAAAAAAAAAATTAAAAGAAATGAAAAGAAAGTCGTTGCTTTACACTTCCATCCTAAACTTACTTGACAATTGAAAAATGTCCGGCACAAATTGCATTGTGCAGAGCTGTGATTCCTTCGTCATTTGCAGCACTTGGATTTGGTACCTGGATTTGGCAAAAAGAAAATGTGTTAGTCTTAAATCTTAAAGATTTCCATTTTAAATGGCGGTTAAGAAAAAAAAAATTATATTTCTCGCCGAAATAGACATGTCCGTCCATCGGCCTGCTTATGATCAAGATTCTTCCTAAATAATACTTAATAACTGATGCTTATTAAGTACTCCTAGAAAAGAATCTCTCTTTGGAGCAATTCGAATAATTGACCTAATATTGACATAAATTCATTCATTTACTGGTAATATAGGGAACAGGGAGAATTTCATTCATAGACACAAAAAGTTCCACGCCCTATCGTTATGGCGCTGCAAATAATTTTATAATAATTTTCATGTATTTTTCTAAGTAACTAACAATTTTACCATTTAATAACTCCATATGGGCATTACATAGTCAGTTCGTTTAACTGACTATGCTTTTTTACTGATTTTTAATTTAATTTGAGTTTCTTTTTGTAGTACGACCCATTTTTGTCACTAAAAATAAAACATAGGACAACAATAGACGAACATAAATTCTGAATATGTACGAATTTGGTGGTAGATGAGTGATACCAGCAGCCTGATCTTAGTTGAGCTAGTGTTACCCTTGTCTTGGGTGGAAAAAGTTTTCATAATTTACAGGATGGTGGTCTGGAGTTCACAATAATATTGTACGTCGTATTTGGTGAAATTATTGGAAAACAAAAATATCTAAACTATGATCGAAAGTTTTATCAAATTCCCCAAAAAATACCTGGAATAAATGGTAATGGTGACTGTGCAAAAATGACAAAATCTAATACAAATTAATTGAAAAATGACACTCTAGAGAGAAAACATTCAACCGAAAAACCATCGCCTGAAAGGGGAATTTGAAAATTATTTAAGGGTTTTTGTTCCAATTTAAATATATATAATTTATAAATGGATGTGGTTGTGTGTGTCTGTGTGTGTGTGTGTGTAGTTATATATAGGAATTAGAAGGGATATCTCAAATAATAAATCATTTCGAATTTTAAGTGTGACATAATAAATATCTATTTATACGAGAAGTATATCAAACGACACACACACACACACATACACATACACCCATAAATAGAAAATTGTAAAAACCTTTTTCTCTCCAGGATCTGACAAAATGGATTTAAATGGACAGCCCCAAATGGAAAATTATGTACAAAGTTTTAAAGTTAAAGTCGCTTTTCGCTACTACAACATCTCTACATTCTATACTGCGATGCTACTTCAACAACAACAACAACAACAACAACAACTACAACGGAAAAAAGGAAAATTTTTATTTCTGTTTTAAACAACAGGAAAGTCTTTCTTTTTTTCTTTTTTTTTTCGGTGTGTGTTCCAAATATAGGTATACAAAGTATATCAGTTTCATTAAGCTCCAGGAAACATATATAAGACACACTTGTTGATTGTGATTTTGAGATATGAGATATATATCCATCCATCCATACATACATACATACATACATCCATACATACATAGATATGTAGAGATGTTTGTTTTTAGGGGAGATAGATAAGCCAATAAAGTATTTAGCCATATGTTGAAAAGGATTTCAATCTGTTTGAGGGGTTTTCCTTTTTGGAAACGATAAAAGAGAAGAAAAGAAAAAATTTGTACGAGAATATAAGTAGTGGCATGACATAAAGTGATTAACCCGTTTTGCATTATACGAAAGAATAAAAAAATATGACCGTTCCCCCTTCCTTATGGCCAAATTTTTTACTTTATTAAATTTAAAGTATAAATATTGGTAATGACCTATGGAGACGAAAACCATTACCTTCATCATATTTATGAGCGACTGAATACTGCGAAGAGAATCCATGGAGCCGATACGACCAAGTACGACAATGAATAACGAACCATGTGTTTATAAGATAAAATACGTTAAACGATGGACAGGACATATCGCTAGGATGGATCGGAGCCGGCTCCAGGCGATAATTATGGATGCATGGTGAGCCAGCATTGTAAATCGCTGTAGAACCCTTTGGTAATAATTTAAAAAAAAAAAAAACATTGCTCGAAGGCGTCCATCTTATTGATAATGAAGAATTGCCAATTCACCGTTGACATCTATTTATGGATAAATAAGGAGCAAATAGAGGAGCTTTACTAATGGAGAGACAGCATCTATGTGGTTAGTACAAAAAAAAAAAAACTCACCTGCATTGTTGTCTTTCGAACCAATTCCAATTCACCCTCAAGACTTGCATCCAACAACAATGCCAACGGATCAAAACTAACACGACGGGCCAATTTCGTTTTGCCATTTTCATTCAATGTTGACCGAGTTCGCTTAACAATCTCGTGATCATCTCCATTCGTTGAGGATGCCGTTGATTTATCAGTATCGTCAACGCCGCTACTACCATTCGGTGATTGACTGCCGCTCTTATCCTTCAAATTAGCCTTTTCAATTTCGGGAAACAAAAATGCCGGTGGCATTTCAATGCGTCTCGAACTGTACTGAATTGGTTTGATGCCAGCGTTCATTGATCGAAGTCTTGGCTGTTCGGACAATGGTTGCTTTTTTATTGTAAGCGGTCTGGCTTTGATTGGTAAATTGTCAGCGTGTGACGGAAAGGCGATCGGTGATTGATTGAGTTCGATTGAATTTGATGGTTCCGATATGGGTGGTTTATTTATGACGCTGACTACTGTAGGCACAGATGAAACGGTGGTAGTTGTATTAGCAATGGCCGTATTTGTGGTGGTGGTTGTGGTGAAATTTTCCGCTTCGGCCGATTTTGATGGTTTTGGCGGTAGGGCCGGTCTTAATTTATCGGATTCGGCTATTGACAGTATCGGCGTTGTGTTAATATTCGGTGCGACTACATGCACCTTGGGACTATGCGCCACAATTTTCGGTGCCATTGTAATGCTTGTCGGCGCTACACTACTGATTGGTTTACGCGGTGGCACCACCAAATTACCGGACGGTAATTGTTGTTTGATTGACTTCGGTTTTATCATTGGCTTATCACCACCGTTAGTGGTGTTTGTAATATTTCTAATTGAATTGGTGGTGGTTGTCGTGGTGGTTGCTATTGTCGATACGGCAACGGCAACCGATTTATTTATTGTACTAAGTGGCGTACTGTGAACGGTTAACTTGTGCAATTGTTGATTGCTCGTTTTCGATGAACTATCCGATTCACCGGCCTTCTCACTGTCACTTTCATTGCTCTTTTGTATTGCCGATGAATTGTACGGTATTGCACCACTACTAGCACTTTTGCTTAATGCAATTTTAGAACTATAAGGCAAAGTTTGGAACTTGGGGTCATTCTTTTTCATCAGAAAATCACCATCATTATCATTATCGAAATCATTTGATTTCTGTTTTATGTGCAATTTCTGTCGAGCCAATTTGTTTTCATCACTCTCCGCCACCGTTATATGATTCACATTGATGGTGCTGTTCGTTTGCTGAATATTTAGCTTGAGATTGGTCAAATCTTGGATTAGATGTTGTTGGTGACTCTGTTTTTTCAATTGGGAATGATTGGTGGTCGTTTTTTGTGGTGTATGAATATATGGTTCGACTGCTGCAACATTTCCCCGTGGAATTATCCGTTGCGATGGATATACACTGTTCGAGGGTCTACGGAATAAAAAAAAAAAAAAAATTGTAATTTAGATTTTAATCCCGAATGAATTTAGCCATACTTATGTGTGGCCGTATTGCTAAGCAATTGTGAAGCAATGTTATTATTGAAAATGTTATGTTGCTGATGTTGCGATTGTAGTTGCTGTGTTTGAAGGACCAAATTTGATGCTTTCTTTTTGTGCAGTCGATTTTGTAGTTCCGATATTCGTTGATCAACCGACCGAAGTTCGGCCTGCCGTTGCTGCAATGCTTCACGTTGTAAATGTAGTCGAGCATCTTGTTGTAGTGATAGTTGATTTCGGTACTGAAAAATAAGCGAATAAATTTTATTATGACATATTTGCCAAGTAATTGTGAAATGACGTATATATGCGTCATATTGATATTGTTAAATTTAGTCTAATGTTCAAAGATATATTCAACAAAAGCTTACACACTGACTAACAATTCGCATACAGACTTTGTTAAATAATCGTTAAAACATCCTTTTTCCTCTTATTCTTCATCTTCTTCTTCGCTAACCATTGAAATCAGCACTAAAGTGAACTGTACAAAATTCAGTTAAATAGGTGTCGTGTTTATTTTCAATTTCCGCAAATTTCCACCCTTTTTATGTTCTCTCTCTCTAATTAATTTTTATCTCATATTTCCTCAATTATTCTCACGTTGTTCTTCATCTTATAGCATACCAAAAACATTTATACAACAACAACAACAAAAAATGTGATTTTTTTTTCTACACTTCCTCTCATCGCTCTTCCTAAAAGGACGAGGGGATCATAAATCAATTTTATGTTCGTTTTTATTTAATAATCTAATTTCAGTCAACGCATCTCTTTTCGTTTATTTTATAAGTAAGTGAAAGATAAAGGGAAAAAAAATCACGTAGATTGCTAATCATTGATTTGACGACGATGAAAATAAATAAGAAATTAATGTATAAAGGACTAGGAGGAAAAAAAAATACAAATAATATTTGCTTCCTATGTACGTACCATATATATATAAGAAATCAAGAAACTAAGAGATATTTTTTTTTAATACATACTACATAATAGAAACAACAACAACAACAAAAAACATTGCATTATATAGCCACTAATTTAATTGGTTGATAGTATTTTGCAGGCAATAATCTTATCATTTATCCTGTAGGGATAGATATTGGGTATATTGTACGAACTTTTCGTATCGGTTTAGTTATTCACAATTCTTATTAGATTTTCTTTGAGGAGAATAAGGAATTCGTAAGAATAGTATCCTTAATTAGGATTCCATACAAATACAATGTAGAAAGTTAATTTTTCCTTTTGTATACCCATTTAATTAAAGATTAATTAAAATTAATCAAATTAAATATTTTTGCTTGAAATATTAAAATTTTACAAAAATTCATGGCCCTTTAATTTGGATTCCATAGCAACGCCCTCGAGCCTTTATACGATCTTCAGGCAATTTATTTGATAATAAATACCACAGAAATGGAAAATTTGTGTAGAAAAGATGAAAATCCCAGTAATCATAAAGTTTACTCAGTGGTTTTAATTTAGATTTTTTTTTCTTTTTCGAAAAAAGGACATTTTGAGAAAAGAGGGATTTAATTGTTAAGTGCATCATTCAGTCATTTTAGCTATGTACAGTAGTGACTAAAAAGTCACTTATTAAAATGGAATTACTTGTCAATATCCCAAAAATAGCTTCA
Source organism: Platyura marginata (assembly GCA_026745375.1). Lineage (NCBI taxonomy): Eukaryota > Metazoa > Arthropoda > Insecta > Diptera > Keroplatidae > Platyura > Platyura marginata. The sequence continues at coordinate 95,132 of JANSTT010021372.1, read as the reverse complement.
GTGATTACTCCCGGGATTATTTAGTACTACTCGTCATATATTTAGAACTATAATACTTTTCAAAACTAAATCAAAATGTTTGTTACAGTTGTTTTGTTTGTTTTTAGTTAATATGTAAATTTCATCTAGTAGTTGTTTAGTACTAAATTTCTTCTTCCTTCGCAAAATTACAATCAAAATCGGTAACGTATCCCAACGATTGAGGTTTAACTAGAATGTTTTTGTAGTACTAAAAATCATAGGTAACACAACATACTAAATAGTAGATACTAATTCTCTAGGAACATACTTTATTTCTTTCAATCAATTTTAAGATCAATTGGTAATGTGATCAGAGTGAAATATATTGTTTATCGAAAACAAATGTAGTACTAAATCGTATTGATCACTTAATTTCAATTAGTATCAGTATCATGACCTATAACTAGTTGACTTAACCTACTACTAAATATATTGTTAAAATACTTATTCGGTTAATAATTTTTCCTGTTAGGATACGGGTATTAGTACACACTAAATATTAAATACTAATTTATTGTTAAAGTTAAATTGGTAAAAATGATAAAAGATAAAATTTCGATATAATATAAAACTGAAGGACTTTTTGGGGTCATCATATTGGTAACTAATAAACATAAACAAAAAGTCATCCCCATTATTTAAATGTATGTATGTATGTAGGGTCCAGAGACCCAATCATTTTCTCTACATCATCATGTGTTGTGCTGATATATAAACGATGCTGTTGCTGACTTAACATAATTTTTACAACGAACGTACTTACATACATACCACCAACAAATCCTAAACCATCTTAGGATGTAATAAAAATTCGTATACCTACATCGAAAATATAACCGATTTGCAACAGAAGTCTCTATGTTGGCAGAATTATTTGTCATTTGGATTTGGCTTTTTAATAATAAAAAAAAAAAAAAATAAAAAAGATTTTTCATTCGTCTGGCTTTTGGAGTAGTTGATTATCATAATAGATGAGTATCATAATGTTGTATTTGCTATATTCTCAGAAAATATTTCTTAATGTATTTACCTTTATTGTGAAGAGTTCGAAGAAAAATCACTTTTATAACATCGATGGTAGTAATGATTTTCGACAATTGACCAGCATCAACAATTATATTTCAATCAAAATTTTATTTATTTTGAAATTTGAAATTAAAGAAAGTTCCTATAACAGTGTTCCCAGTAGATCAGTGGTTTGAACGTATATGTGTGTGTATAATTCAGTTATTACTAAAGATTCCCAATGATTTTCAACATTATTTATAAAAATTATTGTTTTTCAATGAATTATTACCAGTGATTTCAAATCAATTCCAATGTTTTCCGACGATTTTTTAGTGATTACAAATGATTTCGCCTAAATTTATTAGTCAATTAGCTCATTGAAATGACTTCCACAATATTGGCAATCATATGAAAAGATAAAAGGAAGTGTCATGCTTGTCGTGTCAGATTCCAAACGTTCTAAGTTTTTTTTTTATCTACAAAACAGCTTCGTTTGTTAATTGGACGAAAACTTGATGTGTCCATTGAAGTGTGAACTGTGTAATATGTAACAGAGAACAGATGAGAGTGTAGCCAGTTCAGTTGGGAAAACGGTGTATGAAAGTCAAGAAACTACCATATGGAATAGACTGGAACGATTTGATTACCTGCCATTATCTGCCCTACATCCTATGCGAGTACACTGCTTATCAACAAATTTGTGTGTATGTAAGTTCTAGCTTCGAATCATCTATAGAGAAAGGAGCATATCTTTGAATAGAGTAATTTGACAAATGTTTTCCCTCCCTTGAACCCAAATCCACATAATACTCAATCATTTTTATCAACAACTATAATATATCTATCCACACACAAAATTGTAATTTATCTTTCCCCCCCAATCAAAACTATCGGAACTGTCATAATGTCCATTAAAACGGATGATTTGTACATAACCGGAAGACATTTTCCGTATATTATAAACATCCCGGATTTATTCGAGGGGGCTACTAACTAATAGTAAACTAACTAAATTCTCATATAACACTTTGCTCCTGTCATATTGATATTGTGATCTCCGAAAAGTATGTAACAATATCATACACAAAACACTCTGTACACACAGAAAAAAGTTAAACAAAAGTCCCTTTTCAATTAATTATGGGGGGCCCTCTTGAAAACTTTATTTGACATAATGTTTCACGAACTTTATATATTTGAACGTGGTGATACGTACAACTAAATGCCTACTCTTTCTCTCTCTCTCTCTCTCTCTCTTACCCTCTCTGTCTGCCTATTATATTTGTACGACCTATAATAAAATATATGTGAAAGGCTAAAGGTTTTTTGGCATAGTAGAGAAGTAGGTAAAACGTAAAACTCCCATTATTCCTCTATAATACCATGAGTACATACATACCTACGTTAGATAGAACCATAATTTAAATGATAATGTACCTAGGCATAATTACGCACCAAAAACAAAGTTTTCATATTTATAATTAAGGCCAACACAAAAGTCGCCTATATTTTAGATATCAAATTATTTATGCACACAAGAGCGACACCTCAAATGTTATTTAATAATAATTAATAACAATAATTTTTGGATGGGTGAGATAGAGAGGAGAGAGAGAGAGAGAGAGAGAAAGAGAATGAGGAAAAGTAATAAATTTTATGTTATTGCCTTATTTTTTAAATTATTTGGCTGGGCGAACAGCAACTGTATAAAGGACATGCAATCAAAAAGGTTTTCGAGGGGGTGCTGCGGTAGTAAAAATAAATTAACTTAAAAAAGTTTTTTTATAGTTGTTCTCAAGGTTGCTCTTTAATTAGAAGTACACTTAATGGGATATTTACCTCAATCTACTTTTAAGTTCGTTAGTGACAGTGTTTTGATCCTTAAGCTTGGAACTGAATGCAGAGATAAAATAATAGGAGTAGTAAAGATTATTTGTGATTAGGAATTTTTGTAATTTCTTATCTCTTATCTCTATTATGTACTTATTTGAAATCAGGCACTGAAAATAATTGGGAATCACTTGTAATCACTGGAAGTCATTGGTAATTATGAAGAATCACTGTAAATTTTTGATAAACATTCTGGAAATCACGTTCTATTTATTCTAATATACCAAAGATATGTTCATTGTTCATAGAATGGTGATTGAATATTGATAGGCTATCATTTGTAATCTTCGAAACTTATTGAAAATCACTTTTAAAAACTGCAAATAACTGGGAATCATGAAAAATCTATACAAATTATTGATAAATATTCGCATTTTTTTCACATGTTTTTTTTCATCTTAGTACATATACTAAGAAAGTCTATCCAAAGCTTTGTATTCATTTAGAATCTATCGGAAAAATTAGGTAATGAGTAATTGGCAATATAAAAAAAAATGATATCAATAAAATTGGCTAAGAATCATAACATAAAACAAACTTCAAAAGAACATTCTTTCATTTTCAATGATAATCGATTCATGAATTAAGCATTGGATTAAGTGGCAACAAATTCTACTTAGATTCCTATAATATTGAAGAATCCGCTTCACATAAAAGTATGAAAACATACAAGAGAGATATTAAGTATTCAAAGAATGCTTGTACAAAGTGATGATAGATTTTTTTTTGAGCACACATACACACCAAACAGGTGGAATTAATCACAATATGAGATGCATTAACATTCAACCAACGTTGTTATTATTGTTTTGAATCCAGCCCAATCATAGCACGTATGTAAGGTAGAGAGCCGAGATATGGTAATACGAGTATCATCTAGCAAAGAGACAAAATATAAAATGCTGAGTCAAGCGTATAACGACAATTGATATAAAGGAGGAAAAAAAAAAAAAAACAAAAAAAAAAAATTGTACCCCGTCAAAATACATTACATAGAGAAAACACCTCTACATTCTAGTTCAGTTCATCTGGAGTAACACCGACGTACAGGATGATTGATGGCAGTGTGGCAGGAGTACCTCTATTATGGTGTATTGCGGATGTGGATAAGGATGGGAAGTGGATATGATATGGCATATGTAATATGGTTTACCTCCAAAAATTGCCACTCCATAAATATATACAAATACAATTTTTATGTTTGTCGGGATCACCAAAATTGCGATGCTTTATATATGGAAACGAATAATATAATATAATATCAAAACCACCCAGCCTACTACTACATACACACACATATATAGATATATATATAGACATTATTTTCTGTACATTTATATAGTGAATTATCTTGATGCCACTAAATCACTTCCATTATTAATAGTATTATAGATAGATACTATAAGGATGTGCGAGTATGTACGGCAAAAACAAAATATAATGGCGCTAAATATCTTTAATATTTAGTGTAATAACATAACCATTAGATAATGGGATGAACGCACACCATCATAGACCGTTTATATTCCGAACACCACCAGTTTTAATGAAATTTTCTTGATTTATTGCCTATATGGTGATGGTGACGGTGGTGGTGGTGGTGTATACGGGGTGAAATGATTGATTTACTTACCATTAATTCTCTACGCAACTTATCCAGTTCAAGTGCTGCCGGTGATGTTGCAATTTGTTGATTGCCACCCCCTGTCGTTACACCTGGTATGAGATTTAGTGGTCCACGTCGATCACGGCGTAATTCCTCTAATTGTCTAGTAAGTGCATCGACTTTGGCTACGGCTAGGCTCAGCTCTTTTTCTTTTTCACTGAATAGAGCACGAATTGAGTCGAGGTCATTGCCTGGAAAATTGAAAGAAAAAAATTCTTTTAATAATTCGGTATGAGTGTTTCAATTGGAGCTAATGGAATCATTTTGGAGTAGGTGGGTGGTTTGGGATAATATGGAGCATTTATGTTATATGTAAATGTCACTAGAAAATAATGTCACATTTGAATTGTATATTATAATTATATGCAAGCATTTGGTTCATATATAGGTAATTGCAACGATGCACCCCCCAAACTAATCCAATCGTTGGGGCAGTAAGATACTTCAAAATGTTAACAAACTAATTAAAGCAAATGTGAATATCTGGTAGCTGTTAAGTGTTTCATTAGTAAACGGGATAGCCGAAACACACTATCTCAATGGATGTGTATAATAAAAGAGAAATTAAATGAAATTAAAAAGCAGTGGCGATTCGTTAAAAGAGAAATAAGAGAATCGATAGAAAGTTTTCAATCTTCAAAAATCAAAAATCAAAAATTCTGTTTTTCAAGGAAGATCTTTGACATTTTCATCTATTAATGGAAAATTCCAATATAAATTTTTAACTATTTTAAGTTTTGTAGTATTTTAAGCACAATTACTACTGCATCAAAAAGGTATCGATCCTATTGACGAGGCAATCCCCCACTAATCATCACAGGAATCTAATCTAATGCACAGAATTGAATCAAATGTGGAAGAAATAAAATAAAAAATTATTTTCCAACCTTCACAGTCCATTTAAAGTGATTTAAGTCACCGTTAAAATAGCACAACAAATTACTGTTTCATACTATGAGAGCGAACCAATTACCTGTATGAGTATGCCACTAAAATTATTATAATTAAAAATATTTAAACAGAGCAATAGACACTCAAAATTAAGGATGAATTCCTTTATATATTAGTCCATCTCATAAAAGTAAAAACTTAAAAAATACAAAATAAAAAACAACAAAAAAAAACCTTAAAGGTAGGTAAACAATTTCCTTTTTCTTTTTTATGACAAAATAAAATTCAGATACCATTGTCCCGATAAATGTATTAAAATGTTCTTAAAATGTCCCAAAACAATAATAATAAAAATACCATTTAACTAATCCAATCCTGATGTTAGCAAATCGATAAAATCACGATTAACACCTACCAATCACAAATGCCTTGTCCTTTTTCTATATATGTACTGACACAAATATACATAGGAAAAAGGAACTCAAACCCAAAAAAGCATCTCTCACCCTCTAGACAGAGAGAAAGAGTGAAAAAAGGGTCAAGGGGAGGTAAAAGTATTAAATACAGGATATATAAAAGCTCAAGTGATTATGATGTTTGATGTCGCGTATCATCACCATTGACTTGATAAAGGATTGACATAATTGAATTTTCCCAGCAAATTTTCACAATATAATTGTTCCCGTACTCGATATTTAATATTTTAACTAAAAATGTTGAATAAACAAAGCGAAATTAATTTACAATGGAAAATATGGTTTTGTCTACCCCAACCTCCCCCTCCTCTCTTTATTTTATATATAAAATTATAAAACTTTTCGAACAAAACACAATAACATTAATTTCTGTTGATTTAACGATTTCATACAAAAACATTCATAATTCCCTTTGTGTGTGTGTGTTTGTTTGTATAATATTAATATCTATGTCATGTACATATGTATATGTATAATACATACTTTTTCTAATTTGGTTTAATTAATGAAAATTGGTATACATCACGTGACATAATAAATGATGTGTGATTGAATTGATTTAACATTTCAAACGCGTTCAGATAGGCCATCGTAAATTATATTATAGACTTTTCTTTGAAACTGATCGTTCACCGGGTACAACAGCAGCATTTAACGTCATTGCAATGGTCGTTCAAAGACGCATCGTAATGTTTAACAAATTATTGATCGTTTGATGTTCAATGGTAGCTATTTAACGTCATTACCATGGTCGTTCAATATCGCGTCGTAATTAAAAAGAAATACTAATAGTTGCAGGTTAGTGTGGTCAGTGTGCTTATGGTATTCGTGCACAATTGTATGTTCCTATCGTTTCAGTGTTGGTAAGGCCATAATGATATTTGTATGATGTTTATTTTATTAAAAATAAATTAATTGATGAAACTGTTCAATTTGACGTAACAAAATTTGCTGCAAACTTGTACAGTAAATATAGTATGTATCGATATCTGATAGCTACTGTTGCATTATGGAAGAAAAAAACACATTGATTACAATAAATATATTACCGTTGTATCATGCACTGAACGATCCCATAATATTACGAAACTTTTCAAATCTATACAACATCCCATATCCATACATAGTTAAAGGAGGGGAAGTTTCAAAAAGTACCTATATCCATACAACCGAAAAACAACTACAGTTTAATGTGTTCCAAATCTGTTTTTTATGTAACATTGATTTAGTTTAACAGCCCAAACATATAACAAGAAAAACTTTCGTTCTTTTTTTCCTTTTTGGTGTTTCCCAAATTGCATTAGATCCGCCTGTAATATTAGCTTTTATGATGTTTCTACTTAACTTACAAAAAAAAAAAAAAACATTTTTCGAGAGAGCTTTCTTTTACATATTTCGAATTTATGGTTTTAAAATGAACGCCCAGCCAACACTAGTATACGAAAGAGAGAACGAGAGATAGAGAGAGAGAGAGAGATGAGAGCAGTTTTATGTTTTCAGCAATAATTCACCGAATTCGAGACAAAGTTGATTTACATGTTTCATAAATATATATTAATAAAACGTTGAGTGATTTATTAAATTTGTTTGGATAAGAAAACTTTTCAAATAAATCTATAGAAAAGCTCTTGTCGTTTTTATATTCTATCTCTGTTTCACATTTTCGTATACATACATACATAGGTCGTATACATACCTACATATATACATAGGTAATAGGTTTAAAAAAAAAAAAAGAAAAGTTTTTGACCCATTGTGATATTCAAAAAATGATAGGACACCAATCCGGAAATGGATATTTTTGTTTGCTGTATATGAATAAATTTGGATTAGCGTTATGTTTCTAAGTCAAATTTTTCATTTATTCTGACACATTTTCCAATTGGAAAAGAAAATGAAAATGCATTTCAACTTTTTACTTTTAGCATATTAGATGGATGAAAAGCTTTTGTTTAATATAGAAAAGGTCTTTTTTTTAAATCGAAGTTATGTTACCTTATTCTGGGAAGGAATATTACAGAGTTGCTGCCGGCACTCACTTATTAATGGGGGTTAGGGGATGATTTTATAAATAATCCTTAGAAGAATCGATAAAAGAGAGTTTCAAATTTAACTAAAGTTGTATATATAGTATACAACGTTTGAACTGGTCCTGTGAGAGTATAGGATTTTTACAATACTGTTGGGTGTGTGATATTAAAAAATGAATAAATTACCTACATTAAGTTTTATTTTATCACAATATTTACATATTTTGGCATATTATCGATTACTATACGGAAGCACACCATCTGATACATCATAGAAGAATGCGTAACTGATCAGAATATATTTTACCAAGAGTAATTAACAACTAAAATTGATAAAATGTAAATTCCATTATTAAATAAACATTTTTTACACGCAACATTACTAATACAGCCGGCATTCTCAAATGAAGCAATTTACCCAGGTTCAAAATTTGAAAAGATGATCGTCCTCGTAACTAATACATTCAAACTCTGTTCTACACTCCATCCAAAGCTACAACATGAAATATGTCCACAATAGAAACACAAAGGAAATCGAACGAAGAAGAAAAGAAGCTTCCAAGATACGCTAGAACGTTGCTGGCACAACTCAGATCCGGCATATGTAGACTACTGAATAGTTACTTGCACAGAATCGATGAAACTATTGACGACATATGTCTAAGATGCGAAACAGGTCCAGAACATGATGTGTACAATATTTTTTTAATTTTTTACCAGACAACCCACTCAGCTACATGTGGAAGACTTATGGACAAATCTTCTAGCGGTCAGCGATGGCTACTATTCTCGATTTAGTAGAATAATTTAACGCTGAAGACTACTGCTACTGCTCCATTGTGGTTATTTGGCACTATATGGTCATCCCTCTTTTTAACGAACTCCGCTATATACCATATTAGATTACTATTATAGTACAATATTTTTTCTCAAATTTGAATTTCCAATATCCAAATTAAATAAATTTACCAAAAAAAAAAAACTCCACAGGGGTTAACAAAAATACAGTTAGAAAAATATATTCAAAAAAAAATAAATAAAAATATTCTCTGAATACTGAGGGATAGAGAGGCCTAAACAAACACTGAGTGATGATGCAATATTTATGTATGTAAGAGTATAATGTCAATCTCAAGAGCCTAAACACTTCGCACAAGTATAAACCTTATTATAAGAAACGACAACGTCTTATTCGAAGAAGTCTATTATATTGTAAGTGTATGTATATTGTATATGTATGTATATGTATATATATGTATGCATATGTATATAATTCAGGCAAACTATTTCCCTAAACATAATATGCCATTATTTCTCAAGGGCTTTAAAGAGCTTCCAACATACTGATTGACTTGTACAAGGACTTACTTTGTATATTATGGGTGTGAAATGAGTTTAAAAGCTTGTGTCGTCGAAAAGGATGATTTTGTCTCCTTCTTCTTTTGTAAAAAAAAAGAAAAAAATTAAATATTTCACTCATGTGGAAGAAACTGCATTATCCTCCTCGCAAGATACAAAAAAAAATGGAGAAAAATCGCTTTGTATGTTTGTTATGAAAAAGTTTTAAACGAGTTTTACAAGAAAATCAAATTTGAAGTCTCTTAACGATTGTGTGTGTGTGTGTGTGTGTTTGTGTCTGTGTATTAAAAAGACGTAGTAATAATTCAGTTACTGTGAGAAATTAAAATATAATTATTTGCCTTTTTTCTACATATTTATCTTAAATTTAATTTTCTTTGCGTTTAAAGATGCTAATTTTCAAAATTAAAAATGTCCAATGAAACTTTTAAACAAAAAAAATTCTTAGTAAAACTTAACCCTTTAAGAACTGAGCAAATGAACCAACAAGTGGATTGAGTGAGGTTCCGGGTTCCAATTCGACTGGGGTGAAACATGAAATGTTTTTCTCTGGTATGTTGATTTAAATCTAAGTCCGGGCGGTTGGATTGCACATAAAAACAGTCCAAATAATTGCATTAACTAAGAAAAAAATGGCGTAATTTGTTGTAAGGTTCGCGGCAGTTCTGGCATCTTAAACTGTCATACACGCTGTCTCGATGCCATTGCGTTGGTCAGTAATCCGGAAGAGTTAAAAGATAAGGGAACAACAAGTAGACATTGGCATATGACTTTTCCCTTGAATATTGCTAAAAGCATCAAAAGGATAAAAAATTTCATAACTCTTTTAAACCTTAACCTTAAAAGGTTAAATTTTTTGAAAAACGATAAATTTTATTTTTCGTAGAAGAGATACAAAAATTTAATTTTGTGTGTTTCCTTCTTGTCACATTCCTTTTGGTATGTAGATCAAAAATTAAATTCTCGTCAAAATAGTTTAACAGGACAAAAACAAAGGTAAAAGTATTTTGCATCGATTTTCACGAAAACCTATCACTGCCGCTCGTCGATATATACCCAGGAAAGGTTGGAAGGCGACGGCGGCGGGGATGGGGGGAAGGTTTGTTATGTCCCTCGTAAAATATTTAAATTCTAGATGATTTTAATTCCATTAAGTTTTTATTGAAACAAAATTACAAAATTAAAGAAAATTACTTCATTGAAATTGAGATTTAATAGCACATCTTTTCGTTATAATGCTGTTAGCCCATTTTCTATAAGATTGCTGGAAATAATATTCAAAATTAGCATATTACGGAAATTGTTATTTTTACTTGATGTTGGTGAAACCTTATCTGTTTCCACCATATACATCCAAGTACATATACCTAGTGTATAGAAAGCAGTTTCATGTTACCAATATTATAATCTTCGAATTTCCATTATATATGATGAATAAGATTTTCTATATTTACCAATAAGTATTTTTGTGGGCATTGGATTTCAATGGCAGTAAAAAGAAAAGCAATTTTTACTTTAGGTTTCTTTTCTGTTGTACATTTTTGTTCGATAAAAGTCTATAATAGGTCAGATAGTTTTACCTTAATTTATTATTGGTAGGTTTATTTATTTTGTATATAACTAATAGTCAAGTAATTATGTAGTAATTAATTACATTTAAGGTTATTTATTATGTGTGATAATTGATAACCATTTGATAAAGGTGATTATTACTTTGGGTTACGTACATACATATAGCGAGATCATTACAAGTAAATCTACTCTATAATTTATCAATTATCGCATAAGCAGCAAGTAACTGAAGTTGCTATATGATTATGTAAGATATTTGATAGATTTGTGGTGAATTGTTTACAAAATAGTTGCTCACAAATTAATGCTACATTCTGGCTGCTAGTTTTTCGAATCGATTATACATATATAAATATATACAATTCGACAACTAATAAGAAACCGTTTGTCGTAGAAACCATTCTATAACCTGACTGCAACTGTCTACGCGGTTAAATTTTTTTCGAGATTCAGACAAAATCCCGAACAGTTTAATAAAATCAGTTAATTTGTATACTCGTATTATAACAAATATGCAATGTAACAAAAGTTTTAATATAACCGTTATGAAACCTCTTTTCAACATTAATTCAATTAAGGTAATCAGATAACCAATTTGAACATGTTTGCTATCTGGTAATCTGTTATTAACTAATTTACAATGTAATGAAAGTTTTAAAATAACCGATATGAAACGGAATCGGAATACGGAAGCCAATGGACAATATTAAATTCTATGGAAGTGGAGATATTATAAAGAAGTTAAAATCAGTTTTCTCTTAATAAATAGAGGAGTATATTGAATTGGATAAAGAGGATAAATCTTAATTAATCCTTTTTCCACCACAAATAATTGATAGCTAACAAATAGTTTCTGGAGGTTATATATGTACAATTGTACATGTTATAAAAAAGATTCCTTTCTATATATGTACATATATGTATGTAGTTCACACGATAACTAGAAATCTCATCCATACAAATCAACATTTCCCAATCTCTGGGATACATTTTATAAATTGAATTTCAATAAATCGAATCAATTTATACTCTCATCGAAAACATTTACACCAGTTCTGTATTACGTATAGAGAAGATAAATCTAAAGCTATATCTAAATATCGATAGGTATCTATATTATGTACATATATATTATGTATGTATGTATATAATGTAGAGCATGCAGGCCTAAGGGGATTATAAAAAGCCGCGTAACGAAACATGTGATCTTGAAGTTAAATATTGTTTGCTTAATGCTCAATGGGAGAAGAAGGAAAAAAAAACCGATACAAATTTCCCATATTTGAGTATAAATAAATTTAAGAAGCAGGTGTGTAATGCCTTATAAATTCGAAAAATTTGTTTGGAAAGCAAATTGTATGCTATTTTTTTTTATTGTAGATACGTACATTGTGCCTTTTTTTCGGCAAATAAATATTTGGCCTCTTCTATACATGGTACCATGATTCATTTCAAATGGCTGTACAATTTCACTTGAAAATAGGTCGATGAATAATAAAAGATTGGAATAAAGAGAAAAAGAGGAGAAATCCCAAGGAAGAACAAAGAAAAAAAAAAGAAGAAAAACCCCTGCCATTTAAATAATAATCAATAGCCGTTTAGGTTATTGAAAGGTAAAATATGAATGTGTTAACTCAGTGGTCACTAACAGGATTGGTTTTTTATTGAAAATTATTGTTCCAGACATAAAGTATAGGAACAATTCAGAACCATAATTGTTTCCATGACAATCAATTTAGAAATTAATATATCGAACTATATGTTAGAGGTCTGGTTCTCAATCATTTATTGGTCAATCAATTTTTTTTTGTAAAATAACAGACAAGTACAATATTTCTATTAAAACTATTTTTTTCGAAGAGCAATTCATAAAAAATCCTCTGCAAATTTTGTAAATCTGTAAATGTCTGCGGAAAAATTTCCGGGACAAATGTATGAAAAGTGCAACCATGATTGAAGATTTTCTCAAAAAAATTCCACTGGCACAGTTAGCCTTATTGATATGATGGTGGATTTTCTCAGATACAGTCAGAATTAAGATATTTGATTTTAGTTGAAATCAAGCAGTATTGTTAGGAATATTTCCTTGAGGATACAGATGAGAAATTTCGTAACTTTTTCATACATACATAATTGTAGTATCATTTTTATATATGTATGTAAACGTAATTAAAGTGTATAAATTTGAGTTACATATGACTTATTTAAGTATGTATTTACATATAATATTTATGTCAAATAATAATATACCTACTAACAAAAAAACACTACTATGGCATCATTTGCATGAATATGTATCCATTACAAATGGAAAATTCATTAAAAACGTAACAAAATGTTCCTGGTATTGACATTAATAGGGTTTCATTGAATAAGAAAACCATTAGGCCAAAACTAAAACTATAATAGTTTGTGTTACCTTTATTCTCTATTTGAGGGGAGGAAAAAAAACACACAAATTCCAAGTTGAATGCGAAAAACAAAAATAGACAAATGATTATTGTTGTGTATACAATTGGGAAAAGGTTTTTCTCCCATAGATGGGCTAATGGCAGATTATTTAAATTATCTTCTGTTTTGACAGGAAAACGTTTTTGTCTCAGCAAACCATATATTAATTAACCTTTTACCTGTCGAAAATTAATTACCAAAATCTAATTGACTTAATTTAATTAAAATGCGTACTACTACTAAATGCGTAGATCTATACGGTGATATACTGGTCTTAATTAGATGTATGTACTTCATGTGTATTCCACATGTTCATTTGCAATTAAAAAAAGGTCGTACGATGATGTCATTTCTGAGTAATTGTGAAAACATTTCATTTACAATTATATTTGTCAGTTCTATTGTAGTTTTTTTTACGTTCCATGTTTTCGACGCCATTTTTTATATTTTCGATGCTTTTATATTCGATACTAATTTTTTTCATATTCGAATATTGATATTTTTGAATCGGATGCGTCATTTTATAATAAACTACTGTATAATAAAATGATTGCGATAAATTGCTTTAGGATTAACTGTTCCGGATAACTTCTGTCTTGGTCATGGTAAAATGTGAGAAGAAAAGATGAACAAACAATCCAATCAAATATCAATACTCTCACCTAAAGATCTAGAGATTCCATCATTTTGATTTCTGAATCATTTGTGTTATGTAGTTTTAAAGACCTTAAGACTAAAAAAAGATTAACTATTATTCCAATTATTTAACATTCAACATTTAATCATTATTATGGGATAATTCATTTTACTTACAAAAAAAGTTGGTCCCTCGAGCCGGATCATTCATTCAAAAAAATAACTCACACCATTTACCACATGAACATAAATTAACTCACATCATAAATGGTTGTTTTTCTATTGAATTCTTTAGAATCGAAGGAAGTTAAATAATAAAAATGTATTTAACATTATATCTACACTCCATCTACATATGTATGTGTATGTAAATTTGTATAAAATTCACAAAATTGAAAAATAATATTACAAAATTCCCATTCCATCGGCATAAGCAAGGATTCGTAAGCAAAGTTCCCAACATCCACAGTGAAAACGTACAAAAGGATATGTGTGCCAAATTAATATAAATGTTTACAATTTTCTTCAATCTCCTCCCCACTCCCCGATTCACGTATCATGTGCCTACCTTTATTTGTATCTAACATACATACTTTACTTATGTACATATATACAATACATACTTATATATAATAAGTACCACGAACATCCATATACATAATATAAATACCTATCTATTAAATTGTATTGAAGATAATAGGGTTGAGTATCAAGTTTTCCGCTTTGATTAAAATTATCCATCCATTGCTTCAATGTTAATAAATATATTTTTCCAAGAATTTAGATTTCTTTTCATTCCCCTCCTATTACTATACATCAACATTATTATGTATAAATACGTATGACTATGACATTTTTCTGATTTTCCAGATTTTTTTTTCCTGCCATTTTTTATTTTTTAAGGGAATGTTTATTTTTTGGAAAATCCTATCGACGGAAAAATTCACAACGTCAAATCACATTTTGTGATACAAGATATGCCAAACAGATCAATTTATATAAAATTTTGAGTGGGTTTAAGTTGTTGTACATATTTTGTATATATATATGTATATAAATAACTCTCTCAAATGTTAAGCGACATTGAAAGAAGTGATTTTTTCTTCTTCTTCTTCTCATTTTTCATTTTCTTTAAACCGGTATCCAAAGGAAACGTATTTGATTGGCGACGACAAAGTTAAAAATCGTCAGGAGTTAATAAATTAATTTTGTATTTGAAACTACAAGGTAAAATTAAGGAAATATCGCATTAAAAAAAAAAAAAAAAGAAAAAATTGCAGAGGGAAATTATCAACAAAATATTTATTAAGATGTTTTTTTAAAAAAAATTGTTAATTATAAGTTGTTATTATCTTATCTTATATTAGTTTAAACATGTGCTCAAGTGTTAAGTAACACTATCGAAAATTATTCATTTTTAGAATCCTTAACGAGTTAGCGTCACTGTGGACGTTTTATTCATCGTTCCATAAATATTGATACATTTTTAAAAAATTAACTGGTGAAACAGTGCTGTGACAGTGACTATCCTATACTAAGCACAAAACGAATCCGAATCCCTATCCTCTACATAAACTTCGCAAAATATTCGATTTAGTATTTTTCAGTTCTTTTCACATCAAATCACCCATAAGTTCAGAATGCAGATTTATTTATTTAATTTCTAGCCAACAGGCAATGCCCAACAAAAAATAACCTTAAAATACATTAAGGGTGGGGAAAGGAAAGGGTTTCATATAATGTATATGAATATTGACCTAAATATGATGGTTTAAATAGTGTAAATATTGTAAGAGCAAGGCAAGAGAGTTTTTTTTCACAGAGATGATCCGAAGGGTTGAAATTTAATTTAAAATTAGCTCACCCCATTGAATGGCTCTGTAAAATCACTGTATTCTGTATGTGTAAAATACGACCACAAGAAAATAATGAGAAATCCTCAATTTTAAAGTAAATTTATCTAATATTTAAACCCCAGGATCTGAACCCCTGAAATCCCCCTCATCTACCCCCCCTGGATCTAGTTGATGGTGTAATAAATATATTCTATTCTATAATAATACAATTTTTGGAATCTAAATCGATTATGGTTTTTAGTTTTTTTTTAAAAAAAAACATTCTTTTCACATTCGTTGCAAGTTCTTTTCAGATCCTGTTCAAAATAATTTTCATATCCTTTTCCGGATTTTCATTAAAATTTTTTTAGTATTTTTTTTTGCATTCTTTTTGGATTTAGACTCAGTTTTTTTTTAAAAAGCAATTTTGGACGTTTTTCTCTAGCCAAAAAAACACGAATTCGATATGGAAACTTTTTCACAATCGATAATTCTATAAGGACACTGTAAGACTCCATATTGGGTACTTGAGTAAATAATTGGGGCAATTTTTTTTTTGGTAGATTTGGGGGAAATTCAATCGAAGAGTAAAAGTTTTCTTATTACCAAACTCTAACAAGACGATTGTTGGCGATATACCCGCGTATTCTCTATTTGGCTATCCAGAGGCATTGTGTTTGTTGGCTAATTCTTTTTTTTTCCGCAATTATTTGCAAAATAATTAGGATATATATTTGTGTGTACCGTACATACACGTACATATATAGCTTAGCTAGAAAACAATGCCAAGATTTTCCGGGTTTTTATCGTTTCTACTGTTAGTGTGACAGCTGCTATATTGTTAACGCTTCATCTCCATTCGTAGGGATTGTATGTAGTATGTAGGTATATGTATGCTATATAAATATATAATACAAGTGTGTGTAGGTGTATAGAATTTTCCACATGTTATTCAAGAAAATAACGTAGCGTAGATAGAAATATTTTTGTTTTAATTGCATTATGTTGCTTGGTGACAGCGATATAATAGGATTCGAGATTATTTGCATGAAATAATTGATAATTAACTTTGTTAATTTACAATTTCCTCAAAATTGGGTATAATATGAATGTTTTTCCATGTATAATATGTATAAATATGTATAATATGTTCATCCTGTTTTAAAGGAAGGATTGCGAGTATAAAATATAATATGTTTGTTGTTTAAATATTTAATAAGATGATATTATAATGGGTTGCTATGAGCAGAGACTTGACAAAGAAATAAAGGGAAATTACAGCAGATGTTCCAAAATTTATTTGTTAATATTGTTTATTGTATTTGACTAACTAATAGTGGTTGGGAAAAATATGAAAAATAAGATGTTGAATAAGATCTTCCCATATAACGATATTTTAACGATTCAGCAACTCATATTTGTATATATCCGTATTCTATTCTATAAAAGGATCTGTCACTCCGACCCAATATAGTACGACTACAAAAAAAAAAAAAAGAAAAAAAAAGAAAGAAGGATAACCACACGCCTCTCAATGGAAAACCAAACAAATTACGTACTGTTCCTATGTTGCTTGAGGTCAAATATGGCTGGTAAAAAGTTTCTTCCAACTATATGGAATAACTAAAACTATATGGATACGTACTTTTCTCCTTATTAAACTTTAATATATGTACATTATATTATTCATCATATTATACGTAATCCTAAATGTGTGCTTAAAATTCATATTTCTATTGAATATAACCATCACAAGGGCATACAAAAACTTCCCAACTGAAATCGATTTCCAATTTCTAAGTAATTTAATATCCATATAGCGTGCTGTAGTACATAGTCGTACAAGTAAACATGAAAGTATTGCATTCAGGATAGAAAATATATTGTAAATAGAGAAAATATATTGTACGTAAATGCTAGAATTCTACTGTTCGGCTATTTGAATAGGCTAAGCGACATTTTTGTAGTTTTTATCCTCATTAGTTAGAATTTAACTAATCCATTTATGAGTTAAATAGCAAATATTCATGCATAGAGCAATCTTAGACAAAAATCTATCTAGAGCCAGGTGAGATTTGGTTTTTATGAACAAATAAAGGATAGGACTACTTAAAAATAATACAGTGGCTTAAGAGGTAGTTGGCGGGTCAAAAGTCAGTAAGTTTACAAAAGTGGAAAAAATTGCACGGAAATGGCGCTGGAAAATTGGGGAAGTGAAAAATCGGAAAAGCCTTTTGGTGCCTAATAGCTTTAAGTGTCCTCTATCTTACAAAAATATATTCATCTGGCTGGGACCACTCACCTGAGGTACAGGTATGCTTTTATGATACGCGGGTATTTTAATATCCATCTCGCTGTTAGAGGGTTCTAATAATAGTAAAAATGCGGGATTTTATGTCATAAAAAAAACTATTTTAATATTTTCTCAATACAAATACTCTAAATAGTATCTGTGTGAAGTTTCGTCAAAATCGTAAGAAGGAATTGGGGGTCAGTCGTTAATGGATTAACTAGAATTTAGAGATTATTTTTACAAGAAAATTTCTAGCTAATTAGTAATTAATCATTTACAAATTAAAGTTTCATATTAAAATGTGTAACTTTAAATAAATTTTTCAACTAAAACGGTAAAAATGTCGCTTGGACTAAATGAACATTTCACCGATGCCATGTATATATGGATTCAATAAGGAACTACATTTTTCCCGTATGAATAAGCTTATATTTTATTTACCTAGGTCTTTTAAGCATACATAGAAAGAAATTAGGTTTCTCTTGATATATAGAAAACTAGAATAAATACGCCTTCAATTTTCATAAAATATGACTTTCATTCAAAACGATAGTATTTAAGAGAAGAAAAAAAAAAGAAAATAATATGAGAGAAGAAAGAAAGAAAAAAAAAATTATAATTTAAATGTATAAATCTTGGCCTTAATGTGCATTATTAGTCAAGAGGCTCAAGTAAATAAATATGTTTGTAAGAAAAAAAAAAAAAAAAGAAAAAAGTACATAACAGAGGAGATGAGGGAAAAAAAGACTTTTTGGCCTACAAATAAATTAACCACAAAAATCTTCTTTAATTGTTTCGGAAAATATTTCAGGCTTAAAGTCTTATACACCATTGAAATCGCAGTCAGGCACATTTACATTGCCAGGTTTTATTCTCGCCGCTACCGCCCTTAGAAATTTCGGGTAAAAGCTACGTTTTTATAGGTATTAAAAAAAAAAAAGACCAGGAAACAATGAATGCTGCTTGAAATTACATTTTTTGTTTTGTAGAAATAAGACGAAGTCAACAAACTGGTACATATGAGCCCTTTCTTGGTAGGTATACACATAAATAGCCATATATAAATAGATAAGAGGCAAGAGGGTTGGTTGGTGGTTCATGAATAAAAAGACTATTTTCATTTTTTTTTTTTTAACAAAAGACAAAACACGAAGCTTTCGGTGAAAGAACAATAAGTTTAATTGGATGTAAAACAATGGAAGACATATGTATGCAAAAGGTTTTTTTTTCTTCTTCACGTATTTTAAGGGATGTTCTACTTTCTTATTATTACTTTGTAAAAATATTTATGTTCCACCAAGAGTCTTCCAACTGTGTTGTTTCCGTATCTTTTTTGCTTATTCCTAACATATTTGTTACGTATTGTCAAGCTGTGTAGCAAATTACTTATTATAGGTAGATATTATATGATCTAAGTACATACGAGTTTAATGTACCGATGGCAGAAGAAAATAATCTGATGTAATAATATGTGGAAGTGAAACGTATTATTGTTATAGAAATAGGAGAGGGGGATGGTCTTATGGAACATTTTTATAAAAATTAGCTTTTCTTAAAAAAAAAAATAAGAATAGAAAAATATGTCAGTAGGAAATATTAAGAAAACAGAATATTCTTTTTCCATTCTATTCAAAGAATGTATTTCTGCGACCAATCCCAATGTATTGAACGTTTGAATAATCGTAAAAAAAAAATCGTCAGTAACAGATATCTATAGATTTATATCTATTGCATAGAAAGTACAGAATATTCTTTTTTAATGTAAACACAGAATATTCTTATGTGGTTGTTTTTAAAGAATTATTTAAATAAAATTTATTATTAACTATATTATACTCGTATAGCTACTAAATGTTAATTTTAAATAACAATCTGATCTCCAAAAAAAACGTACCTAATAAAAAATATTTTTCAAATTAAATGTCTTCATTTTATCACTGTTGATATATTATTCTACTACGCCTACTTTAAGCAACAATGATCCTCTCAAAAAAAAAATAAATTTATTTGTCTAAATTATTGGAAAATTCTCTTTATTTCTGTTTTTCCTTATACAATGACGGGTACCATTTGCTGAAAATCCTATATTTACAAAGTCTATGTGCGGTTATAACAACCTACTTCAAATTCACAAATGGCAAGGCGAACACGACATCGATGAACACTGAAATACAATTTTTTGTGCTTTTTTTAGTTCTTTTATTCGCACGTGATTAGCAACCACAATATCGGTTTTTTTTTCTATTAAAAGTCAACGGAAATTTTTTTTTAAGAATATAAATGATATCCTTTCTTCTGCCGTATCCTTTTCTTTGTGGTATGTATATACATATACGTATGAGAGATGGTACATTGTGCTGGGGGTTGTACACCAAACATACTTTACTTTAAAAGATAAATTGTGTTCACCTTATTGGAAAAATAATTACATTATTGAAAGTTATCATTTAACTGAGTGATGGTAGATGTAGAATGTTCAACGATAACGTCATCCCCAAAAAAATTTTAACTGAAAAATGGGAAGAAAAGACGTATTTTGGTTTTTGGAAATAATAAAAAAAAAAAGTGTAGAAAAGTATTCAATTTGTATTCTTACTCATTTTTATTGATTTGGCTTGAATCAATCAAAGCATATCGATGGTTATTTGACAAAAGTCCCTAACCCCTTATTTTTAAAATTTTTCAGGAGAGATAAAAACTACACAGCATTTCAACGAACAGATATGATAGGGCCCGTTTAAAAAGCGTGGAAAAATTATACTTTTCCGTCAAATTTAGTAAAATAGTATTGCCAGATAGTATAAAATATCCCAAATTACCAAATTTCATACTGCCAGAATGACTGAAAGCCACCCAAATGAAATGAAAGCCACCCAAATGTTATTTATCTGTTGCATTTTATCTTTTTGCTAATCTGTTCTATTTCAATAGGCAAACCCAAAAAGTGAAATTTGAACTGAAAAAAAAATTAACTAAGAATCCTTTGTGGAAAAGAATTATAAGAAACTGAATACAAAGTTTAGAATTATGAATGGTTGGTTTACCTTACATACTTATATGTACCTTAAAACGCTAGTAGTAAGTTTGTATAAACTTTCTTTAGAAAGATGAAGTGTTCAACGTAGATTAAATAGACTTTAATCTTTAATGGTTAATAGCTCCAAGCGACGGAAATTACGGATTATTTATGTAAACTTAAAACTTATTGTAGGAACATTAAAAAAAAGTTCAATGAGGATGGCAAGAGATTTGGTTGAATCATCGTCTAACTATTTAATTTTTAAACAAAAAAAAAAAAGAAAAGAAAGTTTCACTTTGAGGGAGGAAAGTGCAAAATATGTATTATCTTTGGGTACACAATTGTTGGTCAATAAAGAGTGAACAATTTGGTTTAATTTGGCATAAGTACTGAATGGACTGTAAAGTATTGGAGTTCCATTTATCTATGTACAGTTATTGATTATAACTATGAGCATAATGAGAATTTATAAATTGCGATTAAGATTTTCGAAAAAGTTCAAAGAAGCATTCCAAAAAATTTCAAATGGCTGAAAAAAATTATTTTTAACATTAGCCAAACCATTTTTTAATCGTTCTGGGTGCTTTCCATAAAGTTAAAAAAAAACGATAGATAGGTCGTATACCTACTAAAAAACCTTATATAATTGATATACTCCATACTTAATTAAGTGTTTAAGATTTTCAATACATTTTCCCAAAATAAACGAACATACAAAAAAAATTTCATTGTTAATTTCAACTCAATTCCCCGATAAGACATTGTTCTAAATGTTTGCATGCATAATAAAACCCTTTCCAAAAGCATTCTACATTCAAACTAACAATATACTAAATGAAGAAAAGCTAATCTCATGCTATTATAGTTAAATTATGTCTGTGTCTTGTGCCCCGCCCCGGCCTTGCCCCCAAACCCACTCTATTATATAAACTTTAATTGAATGGAAAACACGCTTGTAATGATGGCAACCCGAAAGTAGATCAAAATTTAAATATTCAAAATGTGAATCACGTAACAAAACAAAAGACTGAAAAACAATAAATTAAAAACAATTTCAACATTTTTACCCCCAAACCCATCACTCCACTCTACGGCAACTCCTCTCGCCATTCCGAGCGAGAGGGCGTCCTCAACCTATACAATAATTCTATTAATCTTGTTCCTAAATTGAAATCATATAAAAGTAAAATCCCAAAGAGAGTGGATAGAAAAACGATTCTCCACAAACACTTCAAATAAGTATATAGAGATAGAACAATGTTTTGAACTTTGTGTCGGCGTGCTAAAGCGGAAGCCTTTAAAAAGCTAAGTAGATATGTAGATATTATATGATGGCATATGGATGGATATAATGACGAAGACATCAACGGCGATGAGACGATGAGTGTGGGTTGTAAAGCTTTAATAACCAATTCTGTTTAAAGTACACCTTCGCGTCGTTATGTAGAATACTATACCTATCGAATATCTATATCTAGTAGAAAAGCTAGAAATGCGGGTTATACAGTAGACTCTCGGTTATATTTACCTATTAAATGTCAGGGTTTAAATTTTATCCGAGTTGTAAATATAACTGAGAGTAAAAAAAGAGAGGAATTTGGAAGTTCAATTATATTTAATGACATTTTATCGTTTTTTAAACATCTACAGTTACACAGTTAGTAAAATTTGGCAGACTCCGGGTAACTGGTCATTAGACATGGACATTGCGCATGTAAATTAAATACGGAACCAGGCGTAGAGTCAGATCTAGAATATGTACATACAAAAAGCCCATTGATGAAAATTCGGGATACCAAACTTGAGAACGAAACTCACGACTATTGCCGGAAGCTGATGTTGATTGCTACAAGGCTACTTGTCTGTTACTGACGAAAACAACGAAACAGAGCAACCATTACATTTTTGGTGATTTTTATAATAAATTTTAATTTTATAATTGTTTAATTGATATACCTAGACGGTCCTGGATTTTCAAATGTATTTTATACTGTCGTGCATATGTGTGTGTTATAAATATAACTAAGAGAAAATTATTAGCTAGTAAATATAACTGAAAGTAAAGTATCAAAATCCGCTTGGTGTAAATTTAACTGAGTAAAAAATTGGTTCGGTAAATATAACTTCAAATTTTCATAAACATTTTTTGGCGTAAATATAACTAAGTATAAATATAACCGAGAGTCTACTGTAGTACATATCTAAAGTATCTATCTATTTGTATATGTATGTACATATATAAGGTATAGATATATGTAGGTATAGGAACATGTACTTCCAAGTACACACAAAGGTAATATAGACGATAAACACATAAAGATAAATTGGAACTTTATGCTGGCTAGATAGATATAGATTCCCAGATATACATATGGGGATAATCTTTGACGTTGTGAATCATGTTCAAGGATGTATACCTAATGCATTGTGTGTATATCAATCGATAAATATTTGCAAACTAGGCTATGTGCGGTTCTTGGTTATGTCTCATGTATCCTTACGACATACTGTTGTTATAGTGTTGTGTAATGTATATGAATGTGTCGATTTAGGGATAGGCAATAGACAGTAAAGGATTTTTTTTTCTCTACCCTCTCCCCTTACTCCGAAAGGGTTTCCTCCCGAAGAAATAGAAAATACAGTTAGTCAGCACAAAACAACGAACCAAAAAAAAAAAAAAAATAAAAAAAAAAAATGAAGTTCAGTCAATTCAAAAGGTCAATGCGGAATGTTGGATTAATACCACCACAAAGTCTGATATCCATAATATGCACGTTTTAGTGTTGGGGCTTTTCTAGAGAGATGAACTGGAGATATTGAAGAATTGCTTCATTGGAATTTTTATTGAAAATGGTTAAATTTCAATAGGAAAATAAGAAAGTTCAAGATTATATAAAAATGCCACCAGAATATCGATTGATTTCCGTCAAATAGTACGAGTTAAAACAAAATTTTTGAAATTCTATGGAACAAAAATTGATGACACATTTTCAGTGTAGGTACCATTGTTGTGACCAGCCTACACCCATTTTAAGTTGCTGTTCATCATAATTAAATTATGAAATACAGTAAGAGCTCGTTTAGCGCTTCCTCAATCAACGCTGATTCGATATAATGCGGTCTGCTCGAACTCTAAAAAAAAGGTGGTAGTTCCCCTAAATCTATGTTTGTTTGGTGTGTTTGCCCCTCTATAAATGGGCCCATTAGATATCCCTCGCGTTCTAACATCCTCCGGTCCTATATTTTTGAAGATCAATGAACTTTAGGATGGATTTTTAACAAGTTCGTCAGACGGGGTATCGAAGCGCCTTTTGTCTCTTTCCCGAAATGGCTAGGCATTTGCAGAGCAAAGTTAGCCGTTACGGGCAGATCCTGGGAAAATCTATACGTTGATTCTTTCACTGCGCATTGAACTATGTAAGTTTTCTTGCCTTTGCTCTGGACAAGGAAGCTGCAGATCAGGAGTTACAAGATCGGTATCCGAAGACCAGCAACGGAACCTCCGAAATTGAATACGAAGTGCTATGAAATCATGAACCGAGCACCATGAGCCAGAGATCAGAAACTGAAGTGGTAGAAAATACGATTTCTCACTTTTGCTTTGACTGGTGAATTAAAGGATTAATCTGTGGCATATAAAAAATATAAATAAATTTTCATGATAAAGTCGATGCCATATTTAAGTGAAAATCATGATACAAAAATAGCAAAGATCACTTAAAATTCTTAAAACTTTGGCTAAACAAAAACAAAAACGGTAAGAAACCCTTTTTACGAAAAATAACAAAACAAAATAAGTAAAAGGAAAAAAAAAAACCTATTAGAATCAAAACAAATGTCAATTTATTCCTTAAAAGTAGACTCAAATTTTCGTATTTCTGTGAAAATTTTTGGCATATAAAATTATGAATCCAACAAAAAGTTATGTTGGCTAAAGGGCAATAGATTTAATTAAAACAAAATCATATTATCCTATCTCATACATACATACATACATAAATATGTAACATGGTATGGTATCGTAGACCTATTATATCAGGTTATAAGACGACTTTTTGGAACTTAATGGAAAAGCGCAAGATAAATAAAGCCTGAATCTCAACCACAGTCAAGCAATATAAGAAGACTATACAATACACATACCGTACGTAATATGATTTATGGTTTCCGAGCGCTTTAACTAAACATTCTCATTAAACAAGATCACGTACAATAGTGACATTTATTAAAACTAATTTATCACAAAACAAGTTATTTTTATTCTTTTTTATTATTACTGGGCTGGCTTTTCTCATGCCGTCAGTTCGTATTCATTTATATTCATCATTTTGACTAATTGGCGTTGAAATTTTGTACGGAAAATCTTTTCAAAAAAAACAAAATTTTTTTTCTTTTCTTTTTTTCTTTTTAAACACAAGAAAAATGTGTTTTCTTATTTTATCAATTTGAAATGACTAACCCAATTTACTTTTGTTTGGTTTATGAGCTTAACATTTAATTTTGTTCCGTTTTTTTTTTTCTTTATGTAAAAACTTTGTTGTATAGGCACAAGGCACCAAACATACAATTTCATGGATTTAATTTTGTAACGACTTTGATTGAAAAAGCTCGGTTTTCTTGTGAAATCAGTTCAAGCCATGAACACACACACACACACAACCTACGCAATGTTTTATTATATTATTAATTTATTTTTAAAATGTACAGTAGCGGGGGTCACGTTGGCGGGTTTCTTAGTCCTTATAGTTAAAATGACTACTTAAATATTAATTAATCCTTTGAGACCTCTGAACTTTTGTCGAATTATATTTATTGAAATTTTACATTTACAGATGCTATTATTTGGCGATATATTTTGAATTTGCTAAGACATATTCCTAGCACTTCTAAGAGAATAAAATTGCACCTTCAACAATACACAATTAAAAACAAATAATTTAGTAAAAAAAAACGAAGATTTTTGAGAAAAAAGTGAAATGGGACCGATCATATTGTAGTGATTGTGGATGATACAAAACAGCAATAGTATCGATTTTATTAATCTTGACAATTAGTTTTCGAGATCATATCTATGTCATATCTATGTCATATCTATAAGCCAACTGGTTAATTCTACCATATATAATAAGGAAAGTAGGTGGAAATCATGATGTTAGTCGAACGGCACTAAGTTAAGTATGTACAGTACATACATGTCTAATCTCCTCTACCTTTGTTGAAATTCTAAATTCTAGAATCAAAAATAGGACAGGAATATTAGAACATTACAGAAGGAACCTTTTAGTCTCGATAGTTATGGAAATCCAAGAAATATTTGAATCTAAGAATTATAGTGTGATTGATGTCATCGGGAATAAAATGATATTGCTAGTAAGTATAGAATTAGTCAGTCCTTCATTATATAGTCCCTCTTTTTTCCTTAGAAAATGTATGAATATTTGCTCTGACAAAAACGTCACTGCATAAATATCACCACACCGTTTTCTGTCTATTATATAGAATTATAGAGCTAAAAGTTAACCAAGATGGGATTCCTTTAAACAGAAAAATTTCTATACAGAAGGTAAGTATACCATAGAAAATCAATTATATTAGCTTAACGGATCCACACTAAATAATATAGAATTATCTGTGTGTCTGTGTAGTAATTTGTTGTAATAATAATTTGTTTATGGAAAATTGTGTGCTTTTTTTTTATGTCTAAATTATCTTTGATTGTCGGAAGCAGAAGCGTATTATATCGCAATTGTATATTCTTCTATAGGTATACTGAGATAAAGAAAAAAAAAATCTTTTTGAACAATTTCCTTAAGTTATTATTATACAAATTAAAAAAAAAAAAAAATACTAAAAATGAAAGATATTTTTTTACGTATAATAAATCTAATAAGAATAAGACAGGAAATAATAAATTTTCTATTTTTGTTGCTATAGGTATACGCGCGATAACTGTGAAATCGATAATCCTCTTAAATATAAATTTCGAACACTAAGTTCACGAGAAAATTAAGAAAAGAAAAGAAAAAAAAAAAAAACGAAATCTGCTGTATATCTGAATTGAAGGACCATTAAATTTGTATAAGAAAAACATTTTAAAATATTTATTTAAATAAACAATGCGTGGGAGTTTTAATTATGATATTGAATTTGACCATGCTATAAATATGTATTGTATATAGACTGGAACAGTATATGAATTATTGTTCTTTTTGTTGCCTGTCAAAATTGTTTTGTTCATTCATATTGTAACATGGAAGGAGTTCTACTGTAAATTGTAATTTCCATGCACACCGCCACCACCCAATTACCCCAAATGTAAAACATCGGCCAAACAATTAATCGTGACTGACCCATAGCCTCAGGGAACTCAATAGGTCTTTCCAAATTTTCTTAAAAAAAAAATGATTAGGTGCTGGCGAGGAATTTTACTGGCCTTACATTAAAATGTGTTCGTGCCTGGGTAATTAAGTTCGGTTTGAACATTTTTTTTATGCTTCAAGTATACGCAATGGCTTTTTGGCCATTTGAATGTAAAAAAAGACCATAAAAAATGGTTTCATTTGTAAATGGCATCGAATGGAATAACAACAATGTTTTGGGCCTATTTTTTGTATGCGGTCGATTTTCATTTCAGTCAAATAAAATGGTACAAATGGCAATACTAAAACAAATGGTAAATTTATAGCCATTTTTTTTAGTAAATTACATTTTTGAAGATTTTCATATGGTAGTTTGATTGTTTGTATTGGGAGTGATCGGTGATTTCTACTGACTTCTGGTCCTCTTTCTTCCGGTCTGGTCTGGGCTGATGAAGTTGACGTTTCTCTGGTTTCAGCCTTGGTATTGGCCTGGGACGTTTTCTCGCTCTGCTTGTATCGGGCTTTTCTCTTTGATCGTCATGGAGGGAGTTCTTTATTTGATGATCTAGTTGGGCTTCCTATGAGTAGCTAGGGAATTCAACAGGTCCGCAACGTCAGAGCCCCGTATGACGTGGTAAGGCAGAGTTACTCTCCGGGGTCCTTTGGTATCGAAAAGGCACCGTAAAAGTATTTATCTCCGGCTGCAAGCTATTCCTTAGGTACGGGTAGCTATACACCGTGGAATGGGGGTTTGAAAGTTTTTGGTTCTTTGGCTTGTCTAGGCTGTAGCATGTTTCTCCCATCTCTCCACTCAAGCCAAATGCATCAACAATGATCAATCAATATTGTAGTATTTAATTTTCATAAAATCAATCAATATGTCGTATGCCTATCCAGTTTTTTAGCATTTTCTATCACAATTGAGAAAATTGTCTTTTGGCTATTTATTTTTCAACATTTTTTCCGAACACACTGCAATTGACAGATAATGTCAATTTACCATTGAGCGTATGCATTCACTCTGTCAATTTGCAATGGTAATTCATTTTCTATTTGCATTTGTGCCATTTGTGGCATTTTTTATTGATTGGCAGAAGTGGAACCGTAGAAATGACAATTTTACATGGTGAATTTGTTATCAATTCAATTGGGGTTTTTTTTCGAGGAATACTTGGGGATTTTACCCGCTTTGCGAATTTTTGAGGATTTTGTTCGAGCGGAATTATATACGGGAATATTATGGTACTGGAGATATTATGCTCAAGTTGTAAATTTCTATGAGGAGGAAGTTGTTTGATGTGAATGGCTTTTGTATAAAATGTATCTATAATATTGCAGTTTAAGTATGGCATGCGAGCACAAAGAAGGGACTTGACATTATTTAATTGAAATTATAATTAAGATACAATTGAATCTATATCTGTTATTGAATTGAATGCTTGTGTAAAATACAAAATTTTGAAATTATAGATTTTTTGTTTTTTTTTTCTTAACCCTCGGTTACTTTCGACCCAAAACAAAAAAAAACGCATTTATAACAGTAATCATTGATTGTTAAGTATGCAGGTTTAATAAAATTTTAGCACGGCTTTCTGAAAGTTACTGGTATGGTTCACATTTAAGTAATTTTTTCAGGTGAGGTGAGGTAAAGTCGATTAGACCTAGCGTTATGGAACATATTTTAGCGTTAGTAACCGAGGGTTAAACTATACCTAACTGTTAAGAATTTGTTATAGAAACAATGTCCATACATAAAAAGTAGACATTACTATTGCTCCGTATATTGTGGGTGTTTTTAATTTATTTCATTTCATCCTATATTCTTAAGTAAATTTCATTCTCTAGACTCTAGACAAGCACACTTGAGGATGGATATAAAAAAAAAATCATCAAATTTACAAATACATTGAGTCTACAAACTCAATCCTCTTGTTCGGGCGCCCATTTATCTTAGAGGCAAATGAAATATTTAAACGATTCATCGCTCTACAATATTATACAGTATATTCACCATAAAAGTGCTTAAGGCTTTTCTGATTAAGTATGTACAACGAAATTGAATTAAAAATTTTTTTTTTCTTCTTTCCAAAATATAAGTATTATTCTTATGAACAACTACTCTACATTTAAGATTTAAGCTCATATATTTGCTATTTGTATAAGGATACATAGAATTTCAATCGAAAATTTCCATTAGGAGACGAATTTTGCATTAAAAGAATTGAAATTAGGATATTATATATAAAAACCAATTTGGAAAGGATTACATTGCCTGAAAATCTGTTTATAATGTATGAAACAAAAGATATATATACTCAAAGCAATATCCAAAATTTGTTTTCGAAAATATATTGAAGTAAACTTCAATAAAGCTAATTTACATTAAATAAATAATGAAAGTTTATTTAAGGAAATCAAATTATATTAATAAAACCAACCAGCACACACACATTTATATATAAGCTGGAGTACACATAGGAAATTAAAGGGATATGTTTATATTATGTACATATGTATATAAGCTACCGGAAGCACTTTTCAAGCGCGTTTTTCAGTAATATGTATAGTAAGTCCATATTGAAAATATAATTATGGCACCACTGTGCTCTAATTAGAAAAAAGTTGAATTTGAAAAAATTGTTAAAGACAATGTGAAAGTTTAATAAATTTCGAAAACATTCGACCAAACCGCATGTTTGTCCCTAGTCACAACATTGTGCAATCTTGACCGAAACTTGAGTGTGTGCCGAGCACTGGTACCAACTACCATCATATTCAGATTTCGAAAATTATACAAAATAATTACAGTGGCGAATATTTATTAGAAACAAAAAGGACAATGTTTCCTTACAGTAAATTATCTATAATTCTATATGTATTATTGGATTGCAAAGATTAAAATCCAATTTTATCTAACATCTTCATCAATAAACTTGAGACATTTGATATCATTTAATCTGTAAATCAGTAATTTATTTATATTTTCGATATAAAAACGATTTGCTGTTCACACATGACAGTACAAAAAATATCGTTAAAATGAAAATTTCAATTTTATAATAGACATATAGAGATATACAGATATTACCCACAGAAAATATCTTTTTAACACACACAAAAAGACCAAAAAAAACCAATAACAACAACAACAACAACAAAAACGGGAAAATCGATTTTAAACATATTTATGCTATTTCATATTATGATTATTAATGGTTATACTATAAAATGTAGATTTTTGTATATGTTTCTATATAGAATTTACACTCGATATTCTATTTATTGTTAGGTCTAGAAAAGACCTAAAATATGTTGCCGCCACACCATTGAAATAAAACGATGACTTTATCGCAACACTTCACACAAACGCTTTTCAGTAAAAAAAAAAGATGGAAAAAAAAACTTTGTGTTATGTCATAAAATATGATTGAAATTCATAATATAAATTTCTGACAGTACCTATTCTGTTTCTGCTCTAACTCACTGTGAAATAAATGATTTTTCTATATAAAAGCTTTACCGAGAGAATGGCAGTGACTATTCATATCTGTGCACACACACACACACACACATATAAAAAGTCTTTACAGTTTATTTTTATAACACTTCGTATATTATATGTTTGACATTTTTATATCTGTCCAATAAAAGTGATGGTACTTGATTTTGTAAATGGTATGTGGAGAATAACGGTCCATTTAAAAATATGCACAGATAGATATGTATATCTAAATTCCTATATATAGAAAAATTACAAAAAAAAAATTAGTCTTTTTGCGTTCTTAAAGAATTCTTTAAGAAGACTCTACTACTATTGCAAATTATTACGTAGTGTTTATACTTAAAAGTTCATTTTAAGAAAGATTTTAAATATACATGCATTATAAAACTTGCTCTAATAAGAACCTTATTGGTCTATTGTAAGTACTTCATAATTATAATATATATCGACAATCGACATTAACATCTTCAACATTTAATTTTCAATAATTCGTTGAGCTAGAATTTTTAAAGAATGCGAAAAGAATGTTTTGATTTCTCAAAGCATCTTTTATGAATTACTTGTTGTGACAATCCAATTTTTTGAGAGTCAGATTGAAATTGTGATTTGTTCTTTAGAGGATCTTTTCCGATTCTTAAAATCGTTCTATATTGAATGAAGTCTTATGAAAGTCATAAGAAAAAGAGAAATTATGAAAATATTCTTTTCGAATTCTTTATACATTCTTTAGCTTTGTTTATTGTCTAAAAGCTCGATTGTTCATTTGTTAATTAATAAGCGTAATCTGACAGAAACAGAAACCAACTCAAAAATTTACCCCCAGCATAATTAACCACCAATAGCTACTATATTATGTACTTTTATTGCCAATGAAACTATACATAGTTTTGGTTTGCCTTTTCAAGGTTTTTAGTGATCAATTATCAATTTCCAGTTAATTTTGAATTTATCTCTGTGGCAGGAAATAAATTATGTACTCCATTGCACTTACTGACTCCCCTCAAATTTTATAAAGCACTAATAATTCACGCTTGACTAAACAGCGAAAAAAAATCAAATTAATCAATTAAATCAATACCGATTTATCTATAGGTAGGTATTTCTAAAAAAAAAAATTGTTAACGTTTAGAAAATACCATCCCCAAGCATGAGAAAAAAGCCAATCAAAAATAATTTCTTCAGGCAAATATCTTCATACACACAATTAAGCTGAATAAGGTTTTCCACTATCAATTGCCTATTGATTGCCATTAGTCGACCCAACCGACTTCTACTTCTATTTCGAAAAATATTTTCTGCAACCCCCCGGTACATAAAGATCATATACAAAAGATAAAAACTGAGATGTTGATTAATCTAATTTCGTTCGACATAAGAAAATAAAAATAAGAAGCAAGAAGAAAAGAAAAAAAGAAAAATTCTCCAATAAAATGTTGATATTCGAAAAATTCCCAGCTATATGAATCAAATATCAATATTTACTTTCGTTGAACATCAAAGAACAATTTTTAACCTTTACATTTAGATTAATTCATTGAAATAAAAAAAAAAAATTTCTGAGAACACAGAAGCGCTCCCAATAAAAGGGGAAGAGAATAAATAATATTTGTAGTTTGTACTCCTGTGCTCCTTGTTATTATTATATTATAAATTTTGGACACAAGAAAACATTCGAACATCTCTAAAAACCTTATTGTAATAGAATAGAAAATAATTATGATGAATTTGTGTTGGGGGGAAACTTTCGCCTATCTATCAGAATAGAATACTGCTTGAAAACCATTATTTCACTTATATTATGTATAGTGAAATAGGTTTTCCTTCTTAAA
Organism: Platyura marginata; assembly: GCA_026745375.1. Taxonomy (NCBI): domain Eukaryota; kingdom Metazoa; phylum Arthropoda; class Insecta; order Diptera; family Keroplatidae; genus Platyura; species Platyura marginata. The sequence goes on along the minus strand of JANSTT010021372.1, from coordinate 62,295 downwards.
CACTTGGAAAACTTTGCTTATCGACTTGGTTAAATACTTTCAAGAATATGGTTTGTTTGAGGCGGACCAAGCAAATTCATATTATGCTGTATTTGCATAAGTTGTATCCGATGATCGCAGACAAAAGTTTTTTTTGTTTTTTTTTGTACTTCTCATCTCCTCAATATTACTGACTGTTGATTTAAGCTCGAGGGATCTTTAAATATACATAGTAAACTAATAATTCATGTTATGGGGATTGTTTTAAATACTAAACGAACATTATTTGCTCACCAGAACTAACTTCTGCCTTATTCACATGAGTGAACATTAAGTTTTGTTTTAACTTTCGAGTTGTAGTTATCGAATAATTTTCTTAGAACATTGTTACAGATCTATTCTCTAGCTGACTTTTTTTTGAGAGAAAACGCTGAGCGTCCAATTCAGTTGGGATTCAGGGAACAAAGAAAATTTCAATTCAACTTTTAGAGTTTTTTTCCGAAAGAGTATTGGCTTAGGCGCCGTTTAAATGGAGACTCAGTTTGGTGTATAGTATAACTATAGCGATTTTGATTATTGTAAATAATTTGGTTGATGTGAGTCACACGAAATCATATGGAATCAAATAATTACCGATTATTGTGCCTACTTTAGATGAATGCTCTTCCAGAAATCATTTAGTATGATTGTATCGTTTTTCCTATGCGCAATGTTAGGAAGTTTTAGTACATATTGGGTGTTATTCCATCGGTGACATGTATAAAGTATCTCTGGACGTCTGGGATCCACAAAATAGAGAATATCTATCCATAATGACATTTTCGATAAACAAATTAAAAAAAAAAACAAGAATACTGCTATTTTGATGATTGAGTCCAGGCGCTTGTTTTCAAATATTTCTATATTGCCTACATATAACAAAACAATATGAACATATTGTTTGCCGGTAATAAAACGTCAACTGTTTGTATAACACAATAGACGAAAGTTCCGATTAAGATCACTCGTTTGATTTTAGCTAATTTAGACTCCATCACAGAAAAAAAAAATACAGAAAATTTTTATAAAATATTAATATACAAGAAACAAAATTCCAGACCAAATGTTCATTCGTTTATAAAATAATTTAAGATTCTGTGTCCTCAGCATAAATATTTACTCTATTCTATGGGAACATCATTATTTAATCAACTGAAACTGAATACATTTCATTGTTCATTTAAGAAACGTTCCAGAGCCATAAGAGTGTGACTGTAATTTACAACGAACGAAAAAACAAAATTTGTAACAAAAATACTGTCGAGTATTTACATAACCTCACTTTAAGGAATATTCCCCTCTATATATGTATATATATGTAAGATGTTCCCATCGAGGCACAACATGATTTCATAAAAATAACAATAAAAATCGATACAAAAAAAACGAGTCATTTTGAGAGCTAAATAAACACAACAACTACTCAAGCCATAAGTCGAGACATCATTTGCGGTTTAAATATGTGGAAAATTATTTAGTTTGACTTTAAATATTTATAATTCTCCATCACTACTTAACGACTTAAGACATTAATATTATGATGATGATGATGATAATAATAATGACGGTGGTGGTGGCTATTTGCTTAGGTTTCAATTCATTTCTTGATATTAATTTGTTGTCTCTGATGGATGGAGCCAATTTCAAGTTTTTCATGAATTTCTATATGAAAAACGTTTTTTTTTCTGTTTGTTTCTTCTCTCTTTTGTTTTTTGAACAAACAAACCATATCAAAAAGGTGATGAAATTGTATTCACACAATAATCTTTAAGCTTGCATGACTTAAAAATTAAGTAAAAATTTTGTTCAGTGTGACCGCACAAACATAAGCAGAAAAAAAGATCGATTATGTATCGCTAATAAAACTGAAGGTGAATGACATAATTACTATAATTATTTAGTTGCGCACAATTACTTAAGTCCCTGATTGTTGATTATTTGTCATTAAATAAATTCGTTTTGAAAGTCAAAAAAAACGAAAAAAACGAAAAATTATTTACTTACTTAGCGTGACGTTGTAGGTTTTTTGCAAATCAACTTGTCCCC
>JANSTT010021372.1:42989-60131 GCA_026745375.1 Platyura marginata | reverse complement strand
AAAAAAACGAAAAAAACGAAAAATTATTTACTTACTTAGCGTGACGTTGTAGGTTTTTTGCAAATCAACTTGTCCCCGTAACGCTCGTAATCGCCGTAATTTTGATTCCTGTGCTTCGACACGTTCCCGCAAACGTCGCAATCGTTCACCTTCTGCTGCGGCGGCGGCGCCACGTACTTCCTGTGCTTTCAAATAGCGTAATCGTTGTTCTTTGGCAGCCAACAATTGATGCTGTGTATCAATTTGTTGCTGTTGTCGTAATGCCATTGCCTTTAGTTCGGCACCAGTTGGCCGTCCAGGCACCTGCAAAAATTAAATATATTTTATGATAAACACTGTTTAATGTGTATGTCTATAATATGTATGATGATTCGCCACTGATAAATCATAAAAAAAAAAAACCAAGAAAAAAACATGCCAATCAATAGGAGGTTCAGATGAGGTATAAAAGTATATTTTACCACCCAAGACGACGACGAACATCACAAAGCAATTAAATCTACACCATCAAATCAAACCCTTATCAGAAAATTTTATTATATAATTACAGTTTAATCTTAAATCGTATTACTTCAATATATATTCTTGTTAATAGCTTCTTTGACATCTATTTTTATATTATATATTTTTTCTCTTTCTCTCTACTTCTCCCTTGGTGGAACAAGGCATTTTTGAACTTCCCTATATTTTGCCGTTGCTTACGCGATAAGAAAAACTTCCGAGAAAGCTTTAGAATTGATTATACTTATGATGATGCCTTAAAAAAAGCCGTCTCTTTTTCTCTCTGTGTTTGTATATATATACATATATATGTACAGTACATATATATACAAGAAGGTATGGTGATGGTAGTATTATTGTGGTGGCGGTTAACGTAACTCTTTTTTTTTCTCCTAGTGGATTATTATAAAAATATATGGGAGGTGAGAGGACTAATTTCTAGAATTTGGAATGTGTGAAAAGGCATGAATTTGAAGTACAAAATCAACAATTCATGCTTGAGTCATTTAGATGAAATGGTTCTGAAGACAATACCAGACTTTCAAGATCAACATTTTAGCTGCGACAAGATAATTTGAAATGACACACCTTAGATATGTGACAAGGTTATTTGAGACTTAGTTGCTTGCCATTGATGGTATTGCGTAGCTTGTGTTACAAGGACAAGTCCCTCATATAGCAACATATGACATATTTGACTTGAAAATGTCTAAAGAATATCTTGGACTTGAAGCTTATTTAGGTATCGGGCCATTCCTGTGGAATTTCTCAACGACAATATGAGTAAACTAAACAATTTACTGCCATAGAAATTTACTAACTACCTAGTAGGATGCAAATTATAATCTCATTAAAAGTGTACATCTAGACCCATTGTAACAACCTGAGTATGAGTATGTTCAAGGTCCTAGACATCAACAGAAAATCGGATCGATTAAATCCTCAAAGAAAAGGGCCATTCATTAGTCTGTTCACTAGCTGAATCTCTTATACCTCAAGGACATAGTATGCCAAACCGACGCAAGCGAACTCGAAGCGGAAAAGGGCAACGTATAAATTTACGTGGCACATTGAACGCAAAATATCTGCGTTGATTTGACAGTTTGACATTTGTGTGACAAGCTTGTGGTTGCTTTTTGTGTATTCTTCAAAAACTTAATTTTAGTTGTTTTTTGAATATATGTATAAATAAATATAAATATAAACCTAATTTTTCCAGGTAATTAATATGGATGATTCTGATTTTGAATTGAATCAATGAATTGACATTTCCATCTGTCAAAAACGCAGAAAAAAGTTAAATGTTGGCGAACTTCTGCGTCGACTGCGTTAAGTTCACATTCACTGTAACTAATTAATAGGAAAACCATGTAACCAATTTCCGAATTCGCATCCTATGTGCCTGAGGTGCTAGTATCAAACAATTTTTAACCCAATGATAGCAACAGAGATAAAAATTCTGTTTTATGTACGCACCAATTATGTACCCGCATCGACCAGTTAAGTCTAAAAATAAAAATTTTGGCGGAGGGTAAAAAAAAAGTTTCGTAAATAATTTTTGTTTTTTGTGAGTTTTAAAAGTACAGAGGCAATTTTTCTTCTTAACAGAAATAAATAATGGGCTCGCCACGTATAGCCACAAGGCTTTTTAGAAAGTTGACACAACATTTATGTTATGGAAAATTTTCAGTTAAAATTATTTGTATATAACTAAGTAGGTAGGTATTGATTTTGTTAGCTTTGTATAATTATCTCTATGTACTTGTATGGCCTTGGAACAGTGAACATTTCAGAAATTCCATTTAAATAATTATTTTTGCCATTTGAAAATGTTCAATCTAAAAATGTAAACACGAATGGTGCTTATAGTAAATTTATTTAATTTTTTTTAAATTAATTTTTCACGTTTCGATGGTTCGATGATCGGTCCATTTTATTTGTTTGGCATAACTTTTTTTTTGTTCATTTATGCCAACAAATAATCTAATTTCCTCTACTATCTATCGCTATTCCAATGTCTACCCAACTTTTTAGATTGATGGGCTGAGAAGAATGGTTAAATTAATAAAATTATTGATTCCAATACCACTTGTACGGCAGCCAGCTATAACACCAGAATATTAAATTAGTTTGGTTTTGGTGCGTTCATTTTATTGTCTATACTGCCACCATATTTTGGGGGGCCCCGATGGTGTATATCCTCCTCCTATACCCATTTTACTTATCATTATTAATACAATATGTAATATGTACGTATATATGTATATAGGGGAGAAGTAGGTAGTAAAGTTAAAAAGATGAACTGAAGTAAAGTGTAAGGAACTCTTAAGTATACTATTAGCAAGAGTGTATATATATGATTGATTATAATGGAAGGTAAAATACATAAGGAATGTTCATTGACATCCATTTGTTTCATCCAAAAATAATGACTATAAAACAAATAATATAAAGTAAATTAAATGGAAAATATATTTTCTTTATACACCATTCCTATAGATATACAGAATACAGCCATAGTCATAGTCAAGAAAGCTATTAATTTCGTAAATTGTTTCGGGTTTATCTCTCCGATTTTTGTTTTCTTATAGGCGATGGCAATAAAAAAAAAGAAGAAGATATAGTCGTAAAGTTTGGCGTTATAACAAAAGATCGTCGGCATGGTTATAAACTAGCACCTAAATATATAACTAATAATGTCGTTTGACAATTCAATTATTTCAAATTTAATGATTTTGTAGCTATCTTAAGTCTCCCACTAGCGGATATCATAGAGAAATTTAATTTTTTAAGTATCGATTTTTAATTAATCACGTTGAGTTTAATGGTGATATTAATTATTAAACAAAAAATATCCGAATTATGTTTTTTGAAAGCGATGAGTAATGGCGGTAATATATTTTTTTTTTTTTCATTTTCATTTTCACAATAAAACAGAAGCGCAATTATATGGTTGAATTAAAAAATATTGCCTTTAATTACATAATTAATTAATATGATGATGAAATTTCAAAACCATTTTTGTGAAATTTTGTTTGAATAAATATTTTCATTTGCTTTTTTTTGAAGTTCCGTGTTCCAATTCCAACACAACAACAAAAAACGCTAAATTCTATCTGTATGATATTTACTATTAGACATACATATATGGTAGCTCTTCAATAAAAACCATTTCAGAAATCATTTATCATTAACCCTTTGCTGAATTGCTGACAGTTTATCTGATATGCACTCACACTGACATATGATTGTTTTTCAAATGTTACATATAAATTCTTTATTAATCAATCGATCTGCAGGTCTGGCATGCGAAACTTTTCACGCTTCGCCACTGGCCCAGGAGTTGACAAAGAATAGTAATACTTTTTTCTTTTGGGCGACTAAGAGAAAATTAAAAAAAATCCAATTTATTGGAAAATTTGTCTACAATAGACGCGTAGGTGAATTTTTGAACTACTTGCACCCAGGTCAACTCCCGACTACACAAATCGTTAAACTAAAAATTGTGATTGAAATTGGCAAATTAATGAGGAAATCGATGAGGAATCGGTCCAAATACCATTACAGTGAAAACATATTCTACACCGCATAAACAGTAGAATCCTACTAAACTTCTTGAATGAATGAAATGAATCAACGTATATAAAGAAATCGGTGATTCTGGCTCCCACTCGAGCAAAATAAGTATGTTTGCTTTGGTGCTAACAACTTCCAACTCTCAAACAGCAAATTAGAACCCTTTCAGATTGAAATAACCAAATAAATCGTTTACATAAATGCAGTTACAGGTAATTTAGTTTTTTTCCTTTACTACAGCACTGTGTAAACGCCTAAAAAAAAAAAAAAAATCTATTAAATTCTTTTTCACATTACGTATACACCACATTTGTATTTTGCATGACAAAACCCCGCAGTGCCTTTACATGAAGAAGAAAAAAAAAAAAAAAAAGGAAAATCTCAGAGAAGAAAAAAATATTAGCTGCGTCAAATATATTTTCCATTCAACCATCCCTTTTTTCCCTCCTCCATCATCTCATATATGTACGTACATACTACATGGTTTTTTCACAGTTTGTGTTATGATTACATTTATGTTACGTATAAAAGCTCGCTAAACACAAAAAAGCCTAGAAGTCTTCGTCAAATAGAAAAATCGTGTCGAGACACATGTTTATAGAAAAAGGGTGAGGATACCGTACACTATGTATGTGTATATACAGATATTTTTATATAATATACATACAGACAAAAATGTGTGTTAAAAAGTAATATTTAAATAGAACAAAAATGGCACACAGGAAAATTCAAAAAAAAAGGAAAAAAAGAAGAAAATGAAAAGAAAAACACAACACATTCACATGCAGTATATATTTATATATATAATGGGGAAATGTTACCTTCTTTAATATTGTTGCGGTGGCTATGCGTGGCTCACATGTAACAACAATGGGCGGCCTTTTCTGTGGCGCTGATGATGCCGATGGTTTGGGTAGTGAACTGTTCACAGGACGACAAACACATGCCAACATTCTTCCTTCTTTTTTTTATTTTTTATTTGTATTTTTTTTTTTTATATTTTTTCAATTTGAACTCAGTATAAAATTTGAATCAATTTGTGTGAAATTTTCCTTTATCCGACTATATATTATCCTTGTTTGGAATAATTTTGTGGGTGTGTTGGAAAGTTGAACAACGTAGGCTTCTTTAAAATTAAAAAAAAAAATTGGTACCTAATCCTCTGGATGTCGATTTCAATGAATTAATTATCTATTTTTAGGTTATAGCCCGTACAATGTGACGACGGCCGAAAGTGAAAAACAAATGCCAGGCGATAACAACATTTTTCCTCTGTAGGAACGATTTCGACTTTTTATTCCGTTGAATTAATAGAAAACAGATAACAAAAAAAAAAAAAAAATAAAAAACAATCAAATAAAAATAAAGGCACGAGAAAAATTCTTATTTTTTTCGTCTGAAAAATCGTTATTGGTGACCCATGTTACACTAATGAAAATTGACTGGGACACGATGACAGATGTTAAAATAAAAAACGAAATTCAAAGGACATTTGTATAGACATAGAAAATACCATGCTGTACGTTTGTTTGTTTATGATTTATACGTAATACGTAAAACGTATAACAACTACTACCATCATAGTCTATACTACCCATCATCGTGTAGGGTAGGTATGTATAATGAAATTGTGAATGAATTCGTCCGAGAAAAAGGGAAAACATTTTTGCAACAAGTGAAAAATTCAACAGGATATGGCAAAATTTATTGCAGCAGTTATTTAAAACGTAAAAATTGTGCCGAAAGAATCGACAGTGACTAAATGGTTTTTTCTTTTTCGGCAAGAAAGTATTTGACATATATTGGGGGGGAGTTGGCGAAAAACTTTTCCGATTAAGTATACATAAGTATTTACTTTGGTATTGGAAAATAGATAAAAGGGTACAAAGAAGACGACGCCGTGAAAAATGTTTAATACAAAAGTTACATAAGTATGTCATGTATTTCTCTTTACTTTTCGTATGCATACATATTAGTTGAAAAACATATCGTCGGCCTGGAAAGCAAACCATGTATCAACCACCTTTTCCAAAATCTACTTTTAAATCTATATCGATGTATTACACGTTTTCACATCGATATCGATTAAAATGTAGATTATGGAAAAATTGGTTGATACGTGATTTGATTTTTAGGCCGACAATATTTGAAAATTCTAACACTGACATAAATGCAAATTTTTAATAAAAAAGTATTTAAGTCTAGTGACAATATGCGTCCGCAGTTTGAAATCTTATCACAATCAAGGGTACATTAAGAGTTCAGACTCTTATAACGCACTTGAATTAAAACCGTACAAGATCTAAACATTTATAAATCTTACATTTAGAACATTTTAAACACGTTCTATAAATAATTTATTTAGTTTGTGAGTGATCCATATTCAAGTCTCTATATTCAAGAGTCTTTTGAGATGATATTCAAGTTGTTTAATTTTCCGTTTGTGTACCATGCATAATATTTAAATAAAAATAATTGGTACACCTTCAAATCACTTTTAAAAAAAACCAAAACCAAAAGCTAACAAATTAATTCATCATTGATCAGATGTGTCAAAATGAAATGACAATCAAATTAATTTTCAATACTCCAGGTATACAAAAAATTACATTATACAATTACAGATAATAAAAAAAAAAAAAAAAAATCAATAAAACACAAAGTTGCAACCAAAAATTCAATTATCTACCTATCCATACAGTCATTTACAAAATAGACTAAATTGACAGGTATTATACCGCCAATCTAATTAACACCATGTTGAATTTTACAATTAAATTACAAACGATTGTTGCTCGGATAGATTTATGGTGGTAACTGGTAAAACAACAACAACAATAATATAATAATAAAAAAAAAAAATGACGGCAGCAGTTTTTAAACCGTTTACTTTATGTGACACATAAATTATACATAAAATTTCGCTAAATGTATGGTAGGTATATCAGAGATATTTTTTGAGATGTATACTTAATTGTATTTATGACTTAAGTCGTTCATATAAATATTTTTACAAAAAAAAAAAAACAGAAAACAAAAAAATTGTTTTTACTTTATACGTGCATAGTAGTTAGGTACATTTATAAACGAAAGCAACGTCATTCATCAAGTCAAAAAATGTCGTCGTATATGATTGCGAATGCAACTGTAAATGTTTGATGTTACCATAAACTAACAGACCAACTATAAGAAATCTTAAAGTTTTTAGTTTTTTAGTTTTTTTTTTTTTTCTTCTTCAATTTTTCTTACAAGAGAGGAGATGCCATTTCTGCACAAGATATGCGACCATGATAAAATACACTAAATTGCGGTATATATGAAAGGTGGTACACTGTACGCTGAAGACGTTTACTGAATTCTAAATTAAATTATTATGGATTAGACTACTTCTTTTGGAATTAGATGTGCGGATATTTTAGATGTTTTGTGTGGGTAAAGATTATGCATCTGGTAATGTTTACAAATTCCAATGTACATATAGTTACTTCTATTTTTGTGGCATTGTAGCAGAGTGAACAATTTATTGTAAAATTAAATGTATAGAATTTGTTATGTTCTGGTTTTTGTAGTTATGTATGTTATGTTATGTTCTGGTAGTGTAGTAGTTAAGTAGAGTAGACATAGTTTCTTATGAGATATGTAGTTTATTTGAAATATTAATATGGATGATATCTAATAAGACTCTTATAGGACACTGGAGGAATGAACTCAAACTGTAAAATGCTTAAAGACAAAAAAAAATCAACAAAATGTGGGTGTTCTGTATTGTCTATCTTTCCAGAATATATTGATCAATTCAATAGGTAAGGTAAGGCGTTGTGGTGCTGATATCCACCCAATATAGAACACTTCGGCTCCATAGCTGTCCCACGTTTATATCTCCTATGTAAAACCTCTATCGGTGAGAGTGACAATTGTCAATGTTAAACGTGCCCGTCTCCGTTACGAATTTCACAATGCTTCCCAGATTGCCCCTTGAAAGATCTTCTAGATCTTTTATGATGAAGTCACCTAGTAGTATCGTGCGCCTTCTCCTAGCTAGGGTAGGACAGTGCCATAGTAGATGCTCTAACGATTCCTTAGTACCGGACAGTTTTTGCACTGTTCATCGTTTAATAATTATAGGTTATAGTAAGAGTCTTATAAGGCTCTTAATAAGACAAATATGCAAAAAAAAGTCTCTTAAAGTGCAAAAAAACATTTCATATACATTATGTACCCTTATTACAAATAAAATAAAAACCCTCCCCATGACCGAGATCTCCGTACGCCACTCGATCTCAATGTATAATTCTTATATCGAGTATCGTTTTAAAAGTAAAAAGTAATACATGCAATTCAACATATCTGCATAATGAAACACTTTCCCCCAAATCTAGATGCAAATACTAAAAAAGATTGTTTCAATCACAGAGTGCTACCCCATCGATATTAATGATAATTTAATTGACTGCCAATTTAATAAATCTCTCTCCTCAAAAAGAAAATTTAAATTAATGTTATTTACATATTGCTTTAAGTTGTGCCTGATTAAAAATTCATTAACTCGACAAAAGTAATTTGCCATTCGTTTAATTGATTTTCTTCCAAAGGGGTTGGTTCCGTATCGTTTGAACTATGTTTATAACGCAAAGGAAATGCTTCAGGCGCAATATCACCACCGTCGTCTAGTTCTAGGTGTACATATTTTGATACTAAATAGGTGATATGTATAGGTGAGGTAAGTATATTTCTTATATTATTATATCGTATAGTGTTTCGTTTGTACATATATATACATACATATGTATACATATGTATATATATATATACACAAAAGTATTAAATTATAATTCGATTATATTAGGAGTTAATTAAACACTTCTTAATGAGGAAGGTGATGTTGTCATTTAGTATTTAATAAGTTCATATAAAGCACGTTTGAAGCATTTACATACAGTACATTTACCAACCATCAAAAGCAACCATCCCTTTATGCATGCATAATTTGTTTTTTTTTTTGGTACTTATGTGTACAAAAAGTAAGTACATTTATGTAGATTTACTGTATCTGTGTCTGAAACAGAGGTGAACAAGCTATTATGTTTACATTTTGAAGTAGAAGTAAAATCCGGTAATTATTTTGTTTCAAACGGATGCATGTTTCCGTAGCTTTAAAAAAAAAACAAAAACTGTGATGTACTTGTGTATAGGTCAAAACGCCTACAACAAACGAGATTGCATTGCAGAAAAATATAATGTTATGCGAAACTGCGCTATACGAGACTTAAGAGAGAGAAAGATCTCCTTATTGAAGATTCAATGGATTTTTTTAATGTTTCTTTTCTGTTTCTTCATAATTACCATATGTTTCTCAATTGTTTTTCAAAATGTTACTGACATTTTTCTTGGTAGTTCTGCAAATTTCAACAAATTACATATACTGGGAAAAGAATCAAACTGCCAACAATTAACTATAAAGATATCTACACAAAGAAAACAATAAAAACTAATTTGCTAATTTAACCGCAAACAAATTAGATGGGTACGCACATTACATGTTGGCTACATCTATTTCGAGACATTTAAATAATGTACGAGAATGCTTTTCATGTTTATTATGTAACTTGCCATTAAAAGTATAATGAGTTTCTCATATATGTATGTATACAAAAAAAAAAGAAAAAAAAAACGAAACCTTTTTTTTCCCTGTCTGTCAAAAAGGATGCTTTCAAAAATGTTTACTTGCCTTAGAGCGATACTACAAAAAGTATTTAAAGAATTTCATTTCAATTTTAATGAAGACAGAAAGTCGATGCAAGGTGCTAATTATAAAAACATCATCATCTATTCATGTGACTTTGTGTCAATATAACACCTGAGCGGTTTCAATTTTTACATTGCGGTATTATAATAATATGGTGACCGCAATGGTCTTTCTTTTTATATATACTTTAATCAATAAAAAAATTTATATTTTAAGAGACCTAGTATTTCATTTAAATATATAGTACAAGAACGCAAGGTTCGATTCCTTCAAATCAAAAATTGTGTTTTTTTGACCACCCTAATTGAGCAGAGTAGGAATTTTTTGATTAACGAAAAACATTTAATAGGTTTAGAATTGTAAAATTACTCACTTGACCAATCAAGCGATAAAAAGCGATCTAAATGACTAAAAACTATGTAACATTACTCATTCACACACACACACAAACATTATTACTATGTGAAAACACCTTCGATACTAATCTAACTGGTTCAATGCTGTCTTCACAAATAAGACACAAAAAAAGACATTCTTTAATTTTTCAACAACAAATATGATAATGTTGGAGATAAAAATGCAATTATACTTCTTGATTCCTCTTATTAATTCAAGATATATTCTCATGATAAGCGATGCTTTTTTTAATTGAAGTACCAGAAAGTAACAATTTACTCGCTTATATAAGCTATATAGCCGCAGTTAAAGGAACAAGAGAGCTGCTGGATTTCTTCACACACACACACACACCAGAGGTAAACGATAGGTTTTTTTGCTTGAAAGAGTTTACTTTCGTTGTGTAGTTAGGTTTTTATGCCACAATTATCCAAAGAAACAATTTTTGCCTTTTTAAAAGATTTAATCTGTCGCTGGTGTTCTCACATTTGGTTTGGTTTTATTTTTAATGATTTTGACATTGAGACACAGTGTACATACATATACTGTATGTGAAATAAATTAACCGCCACTTAATTGTAAAGTAGTTTTGTTTGGTTTTTGTTTTTTTCATTCTTGTTTTGTTCATGCTCTGTACTTAAAGAGGGAATTTTGCTGTCGTAAAACTAAGACTTTTAATAATGTACTCTCGTTTAGGAGCAATTATTAATGGTCTATACTCTATAGGAAAATAAAATTCATTTTTGTTACTTCAGCTTAGAGAAATTTCTTTAAAACCATAAAATTACTTTAAATAGTAATTTCTTCTTCTTAATAATTTTTCGATTCTCTGAAATTTATATTTCACTAAAATGATCGAAACTCCCATTACTTTTTTTATAATTTGCCCTTTGTCCTTCAGTCAATTCCAAATGTACTGGTGAAATAAACATTTAACAATTAAGGCACTAATTTATAACTTTTGGGCAAACCATTTTGGGCATAGAGAAAAAGATCGAAAATTAATCTTATTAGTATCTTATGGATTAATTACATTATTATTAGAATTAAAAAGAAATCTCTTTTGTGAGAGCAACCCAAACGTTCCATAATTGTAACAAAAAAAAAATGGAATCCCTTTTTACCTGTGTTGATGATCGGATATAAAAATCAAATGAAACGTAAAATATATTCCCATCAATTACATTTGAGGCTTTTATATCGTTATTTACCCAAATATTTAAAAAAGTAACCCAAAATACATCAACAACAACAACAACAAAGAAAGGAGCCATGGAAGGGGCAAAGGACACAGGATTCGAACAATAACAATTCAACACAAATTATAATAAATAGATCAACACAAATTTTGTGTACCATTCTTCTTTTTATTGTCGGGAATTGTTACTTTTATATTATATTCAAACAAGTTGCACCTCCTTCCATTTGAAGGTTTGTTTGAAATTCGTGTTTTCATAAAAGATTTAGGCACCCAACAAAATTGGGGTTTATTTGGTTAGATACTTTGCCAACACAAATTGTTGTTGTTGGTTATTTTCGACATGATATTTTAAATTGTATTGTCATACCAGTCACACAATATAGTATAAATAATATTATTCTGGTGAAAGGGGGACTGATTGACCAATTTGTATGGAATTTATTTGTCATAAATTGGACATCTCATTAAATTTTCAATGATTTTTTTTTTTTTGTTAAAGGTTTTAATATAACTATATTTAAATGTTTAACTATACTTTTCGTTTATCAAATTTTTTTTTTAAATTATATTTATTTTACAGAGAGAAAGTTGATTAAATTCTGTCTAAATAAATATTGATTGATCACTTCACAGATACTTGACAGAAACATCAAATACATAGGGGAATACACACCTTGTTAAACTACCTCCGGAAGTAAAATTTACATACAAAACGCACACGCTTTTGCACACCAAAAAAAAAAAAACGAAAAAAAAATTTGAATTACTTTTCATGTTTTACCATATTATACTCTATTCTGTACATCTCCCTATAGCCATTAGAGAGCGGCTCCATTTACCTAATAATCGTGCAACCTTTTATATTTATATCTTCCTTTATGCATAATGTAGGATAAAATTCAATGAACATATATACATAGACAGAGAAAGAAAGCGGTCCAATTTGAATGGATAAGCCGTCAATAAATGGCGACGAGATTAGCAAACATCAAACAGAAAAAACATCAAACATTAAGAAATGTGTTGTTTACACGAGAGGCGCAACACCAAAAGAAAAAAAAAGAAAAGAAAAAGGTCGAACCCCCGATAAACAACGATGATGATTGAGCAAAAAAAAAAATGAAAAGATAACGATTCGATCTCAAGTCGGTATTTTTTTTCTCTTTATTTAATGATCAATTCGACATTAGTGCCAGTTTTACTTAGGAATAAATTGATTTTCTTTATTTGACTCTAATCGTTTTTGCATCAGAATTTATATCTACAATGGATTTTTGTCCGTTCTGTTGATATTTACATAGATGTGTATGCATGTATGTATGTATGTATATACAAATTTGTCTTATAGTTTTACAGTGGTAGGTTGTTGAATAATAATATATACATAAAAAAAATAGGAGTTCCTCAGAGTAGTTATTGGTATCCATCCTATTTACTTTTTGTATTACTTAATGACTTAATTAATTGTTTTTGCAATAAATTCATATACAAATTAAATAGTTCAGATGATGGAGTCGTTGCCTTTAGATTTGGAGTTCCCATATTCAAAACCGACTGGGGATGAAAGATGAAATGTTTTTCTCTGGTATGGTCTGGTAGATCATATCAATTGTGATAAATGTAACAAGAGGTACAGTATAATAGATTTGTAAAAATATCGCGATTCTATGGGACTGTAAGGACCAGCCTCTCGCAAAATCTTTGTATTACGTAAAAATTTGGAGTTCCTCGGAGTGTTATTATTTATTTAAATGATTGCAATAATTTGTTTTTTGTTGTCAAAATTTGGTTATTATTCTGTATTTGTTGTTTAATTTTTCTAACCGTACACAGCACGCAACATATACTGTGTAATGTAATTTCATAGAAAAGCCCGGACAAAAAATCTTAAACAAAATCTCCAGTGCCTACGTCTATGGAATGAATACACATGAAATGGGAATCAAAATGCCGTTCGAAAATATAACAAGTCCTATAAAAGCTAACAAATTCCAACCAGCAATATTTACATAAAATCTGCAATAAGTTTATTTTATATTTATTTATACAAACAATATTTATTTATTTATTTGTTTGATAAGTATTTACGCTTTGTACTTTTATGTATACGTATAAAACACGGTGCCGATTTTATGGCACACATAGCCATCATATCACATCATTTTGAGCCTGTAGATGAGGGCCCCATCATATAAGTGAATTTTCCAGTGTTCATAAAATATCGTTCCACTATGGTAGGGTATGAGTTTAAGTAGGTGATTTTTATTAGCGCAAATTACTTTTATGACTGTCAACAACATAAAAAGACATAATAAAGTGGCATGGCTAGATTCTTTTTGGTTTTTTTTTTGTTTTCTTCTTCTTCTTCTAATTGCCACACGTACAATTTTCTATACATACAATATACCTACATACGTACATACCAACATAGTATATGTAGAACAAGAAATTGTGATGATAACTAGTTTTTATAGATCTGTATGGAGCATTTTATCATATGAGGATTAATAATAATGGCAATGGCAATGAGAATGATAATGATGTCAGTAGGAAAAATCTGATCCTCAATGTTATAGCGGTTCTGCAAAAACTTCGTAATGGAAGGAGCATTTTAAAAAAATCTCTTTATATCCACTAACTACAGATAGAAAATCTTTTGCCCAAACTAAAGTAGGTACTCTCTAACAGCTAACAGTAACAAGCTAAGCATATTTCTACTAAATGCTCATATCGAAAATATTACGTTATAAACTCAAAAATTAGAATTTATGAGTAATTTTTTGACTCATTTCACTCAGATATTAAGTAACTTTACTCACCAAAAAATTATTATATATGACAAGGAGTATAGCTGAGATTAGTGAAAATACTAAAGTATTTTATAAATGAGTATTTTGTTCTTGAGTAATTTTAATCATACATAGTAAGCTTTAAATGTCGTTTTTTAAGTATTTTAGTTTTTGAGTATGTTTTTATTTTTATTGTAAATATAGCATCAAAACTTTTTGGAAAATACTATAAGTAAATGTGTTTATAAAGTGTTAAAAAATTACTTAAGAAAAATATTCATGGAAAAATTAAAATAATAAGTACTGTTACCTACTAAAATCTGCGATGAGTACACTTTTTGAGCAGATAATTTCAAAAAGATTTTACTCTTGTTTTATAAGTATCATTCTTATCATGCATATAAGATTTTTTACCCAACACTGATAGTAAGTACTTCATCATTCCTTCTATTATAATTGATTTTATATTGTGGTCTATGCCTCCATATTGTTACCTGCTTCATGTTTTCACTTAATATTGAACAAAGTTTTTCTTCATTTTTTTTATAAAACTTCGGGAACGATAAAATAAAAGCAAATAAACTACACGACTGAAAGCAAACGTTGTAGAAAAACTTTTTAATGGTAAAAATATAAACTTTGAATTACATAGCACAAAGCAATAAACTAAATTCTTAAACCATCATTAAATCAGCAATAAAATTATTATTTTTTGTTTTTTTTTCTATTTTGTTGAGTTACCTTATCCAAACTAACTTTTTCTTTTCTTTTTTTTTTTTTTTAGCGCGCCAATTAAAAACTATAGAACAAAATTGTTTTCAGTACGAAATTGAAAAACTTCTCTTTAAAAGGATGACGAGCAATCAAAGTAAAAATTGTATTAATTTGTAAACCAACATTATTTACCGTCGTTATAAAAATATTTAATAAGAATTTAAAAACCTTTTGTAAGAGTTTTTGAATTTTGAAATGTTTATGTTGAAAACAAAGAAGTCAAATTATAACTGTTAAATAATAAAAATTTAGAACACAAGGGATGTCACTATGTGATCATTTCAAATTTCATTGACAGCCCTTCAATTAGTAGTAAGAAGTACTTAGTAAAGGTAAAAGTCGCTAAGCCACAATTGGAATGAGCAGTTAGAAAAAACAATTTAGTATCATGAAGAGACGAATCGTTATCATAAATTAAATTACTAAACTCCCACCCATAGCCAGTTTCACCTATAAGTAATTGTAGATAAAATGCTAGTATATAGGAGGAGACCTACTGTAGGATGGAATTTAAACCATCCATCCATATAAGACAATTTTAATTCTTCACCTGAGACAGAATATGCTATAGAAGACAATGACTCCGTCTTGAGAGTAGATAATAAATGCAGAATATACAAATTCTCAAGTTATGCAATCACAATAAATTAAAAAGAGATACAAAAAATCACACTCACATTTTTTAGAATGTTAATTAATTAAAATATTCTGGCGGGTCTTTTTTACTGTTCAACACAAATCCCATAATTTAAAGTTAAATTATATATTTATAGCTAAATTTGTAAATTAAACAGTCGGACAAAAAATTAAATTTTAATATAAAAGTAGTATTAAAAAAAATGGTCAAACATAAATTTTTCCAAACAGCCTTCTAAACTGAACTTGTTCTCTGTGTACATATATATATATATATATATATTTATTATACATATAGTGGAGGACATTAGAGATTTAAAATTATGGTGAAAACAGAACATTATACGCCTTAAAGACCAATAACAATTCACCTTAAGTATAATAGTAAGTCGTTAATATCATAATTTTACGATAGATACATCAAATAAATATTAGCCGGCCCCAAGATTATTTCTGATGGATATATCCACCGACGATTGCCTTAAATTACAATAATAAATCCAATTTAATAAATATACAGAATAAATATATTATAATGTCCATTTTTGTTATAAATTATGATGATAATTTACAGTTGCATAATAAATATTTTCTTATAAAATGTACATAAATGTATGGATACTTTTCTTAAAGATACTCACTCGTATTCTCGTATAGTAGAGAGACGCATCTTTTCAAAACGTATATAACGTTATGTATGTACATACGTCTCGGTATGTACCTATACGATATACATACATACATACGTACATAATAGTTTTTGACGAATAGTTGGTCTTTTCTCATATAAATGGGAACTTGACCATAATTGGGCAAAAAATGTTGTTTTCTACAGTTCAAGTTTTGTTATAATCAACTTAGATTTATGTTTCGTGTCTTATGTATATCTATATACCTACATATAAATGTATACATATGTACATTTAGAAGAGACACAAATATATTATTTTCAAACTGAAAATATTTCATTGGAATTTGTTAATAATTTTCTATTATTTTTGTTGTAAAGTTAATTGTCTGTCTAATCATTATTATTCATAGTAAATATTGATTAATGTGCTGGTTCTTTTAGTGAAATAATGCAATTGTTTAATTTCACGATTCTAAGCCTAGCAAATGTTGGTTTTTTTTTCGTTTTTAATATTTGAGTTGTTTAATGGACAAATAATTTGTTCAGCGAGACATTTTTTCTCCAAAAACAAAACAATGGCAATTTAATTTTAATAAAGATAGGGAAAATTGTGGTCAAGATGCATGTGAACCAAGACGGAAACCAAAACGGAAGCTTTCTAAACATCTACATATCAATAAACAACGTCAAACGAACTGGTTGAGCACGAGACTGATGAGAACCAACATATTAGGTACTTTTTCGACAGCCAAACAGCCTGGAAAGCACTTGATTCCTTTAAAATCTCGATACTGGTATATGGAATGCTTTCAAGCACTGGTCTTGACTGCCCAGCCATATTGAAACAGAAACAAAAGAAGCCATTTGGCGAACTTGTTGAAAATCCGTGACG